>JBAWJQ010003120.1:0-72030 GCA_037783105.1 Bactrocera zonata | reverse complement strand
TAATTAACTTAAATATGTTAAACTAATGATTTGAAGCATTTCGATATCGATTGCTAAATGTGTATATACAAGAAAATCGACTTTATACCTAAATATAAGATTACGGAATTCTTCTAAATGCACTGCCGTTATGCCGTTATGGCTTTATGTAAACTTCAGTTCGTTAAAGAAGGTTAATTAACTTAAATATGTTAAACTAATGATTTGAAGCATTTCGATATCGATTGCTAAATGTGTATATACAAGAAAATCGACTTTATACCTAAATATAAGATTACGGAATTCTTCTAAATGCACTGCCGTTATACCGTTAAGGCTTTATGTAGACTTCAGTAAGATAAAGAAAGTTAATTAACTTAAATATGTTAATCTAATGATTTGAAGCATTTCGATATCGATTGCTAAATGTGTATATACAAGAAAATCGACTTTATACCTAAATATAAGATTACGGAATTCTTCTAAATGCACTGCCGTTATACCGTTAAGGCTTTATGTAAACTTCAGTAAGTTAAAGAAGGTTAATTAACTTAAATATGTTAAACTAATGATTTGAAGCATTTCGATATCGATTGCTAAATGTGTATATACAAGAAAATCGACTTTATACCTAAATATAAGATTACGGAATTCTTCTAAATGCACTGCCGTTATACCGTTAAGGCTTTATGTAGACTTCAGTAAGATAAAGAAGGTTAATTAACTTAAATATGTTAAACTAATGATTTGAAGCATTTCGATATCGATTGCTAAATGTGTATATACAAGAAAATCGACTTTATACCTAAATATAAGATTACGGAATTCTTCTAAATGCACTGCCGTTATACCGTTAAGGCTTTATGTAAACTTCAGTTCGTTAAAGAAGGTTAATTAACTTAAATATGTTAAACTAATGATTTGAAGCATTTCGATATCGATTGCTAAATGTGTATATACAAGAAAATCGACTTTATACCTAAATATAAGATTACGGAATTCTTCTAAATGCACTGCCGTTATACCATTAAGGCTTTATGTAGACTTCAGTAAGATAAAGAAAGTTAATTAACTTAAATATGTTAATCTAATGATTTGAAGCATTTCGATATCGATTGCTTAATGTGTATATACAAGAAAATCGACTTTATACCTAAATATAAGATTACGGAATTCTTCTAAATGCACTGCCGTTATACCGTTAAGGCTTTATGTAGACTTCAGTAAGATAAAGAAGGTTAATTAACTTAAATATGTTAAACTAATGATTTGAAGCATTTCGATATCGATTGCTAAATGTGTATATACAAGAAAATCGACTTTATACCTAAATATAAGATTACGGAATTCTTCTAAATGCACTGCCGTTATACCGTTAAGGCTTTATGTAGACTTCAGTAAGATAAAGAAAGTTAATTAACTTAAATATGTTAATCTAATGATTTGAAGCATTTCGATATCGATTGCTAAATGTGTATATACAAGAAAATCGACTTTATACCTAAATATAAGATTACGGAATTCTTCTAAATGCACTGCCGTTATACCGCTAAGGCTTTATGTAGACTTCAGTAAGATAAAGAAAGTTAATTAACTTAAATATGTTAATCTAATGATTTGAAGCATTTCGATATCGATTGCTAAATGTGTATATACAAGAAAATCGACTTTATACCTAAATATAAGATTACGGAATTCTTCTAAATGCACTGCCGTTATACCGTTAAGGCTTTATGTAAACTTCAGTTCGTTAAAGAAGGTTAATTAACTTAAATATGTTAAACTAAAGATTTGAAGCATTTCGATATCGATTGCTAAATGTGTATATACAAGAAAATCGACTTTATACCTAAATATAAGATTACGGAATTCTTCTAAATGCACTGCCGTTATACCACTAAGGCTTTATGTAGACTTCAGTAAGATAAAGAAAGTTAATTAACTTAAATATGTTAATCTAATGATTTGAAGCATTTCGATATCGATTGCTAAATGTGTATATACAAGAAAATCGACTTTATACCTAAATATAAGATTACGGAATTCTTCTAAATGCACTGCCGTTATGCCGTTATGGCTTTATGTAAACTTCAGTTCGTTAAAGAAGGTTTATTAACTTAAATATGTTAAACTAATGATTTGAAGCATTTCGATATCGATTGCTAAATGTGTATATACAAGAAAATCGACTTTATACCTAAATATAAGATTACGGAATTCTTCTAAATGCACTGCCGTTATGCCGTCATGGCTTTATGTAAACTTCAGTTCGTTAAAGAAGGTTTATTAACTTAAATATGTTAAACTAATGATTTGAAGCATTTCGATATCGATTGCTAAATGTGTATATACAAGAAAATCGACTTTATACCTAAATATAAGATTACGGAATTCTTCTAAATGCACTGCCGTTATGCCGTCATGGCTTTATGTAAACTTCAGTTCGTTAAAGAAGGTTTATTAACTTAAATATGTTAAACTAAAGATTTGAAGCATTTCGATATCGATTGCTAAATGTGTATATACAAGAAAATCGACTTTATACCTAAATATAAGATTACGGAATTCTTCTAAATGCACTGCCGTTATACCGTTAAGGCTTTATGTAAACTTCAGTAAGATAAAGAAAGTTAATTAACTTAAATATGTTAATCTAATGATTTGAAGCATTTCGATATCGATTGCTAAATGTGTATATACAAGAAAAACGAATTTATACTTAAACAAAAGATTACGGAATTCTTCTAAATGCACTGCCGTTATGCCGTTATGGCTTTATGTAAACTTCAGTTCGTTAAAGAAGGTTAATTAACTTAAATATGTTAAACTAAAGATTTGAAGCATTTCGATATCGATTGCTAAATGTGTATATACAAGAAAATCGACTTTATACCTAAATATAAGATTACGGAATTCTTCTAAATGCACTGCCGTTATACCGTTAATGTAGACTTCAGTAAGATAAAGAAAGTTAATTAACTTAAATATGTTAATCTAATGATTTGAAGCATTTCGATATCGATTGCTAAATGTGTATATACAAGAAAATCGACTTTATACCTAAATATAAGATTACGGAATTCTTCTAAATGCACTGCCGTTATGCCGTCATGGCTTTATGTAAACTTCAGTTCGTTAAAGAAGGTTAATTAACTTAAATATGTTAAAGCTAAAGATTTGAAGCATTTCGATATCGATTGCTAAATGTGTATATACAAGAAAATCGACTTTATACCTAAATATAAGATTACGGAATTCTTCTAAATGCACTGCCGTTATACCGTTAAGGCTTTATGTAGACTTCAGTAAGATAAAGAAGAGTTAATTAACTTAAATATGTTAATCTAATGATTTGAAGCATTTCGATATCGATTGCTTAATGTGTATATACAAGAAAATCGACTTTATACCTAAATATAAGATTACGGAATTCTTCTAAATGCACTGCCGTTATACCGTTAAGGCTTTATGTAAACTTCAGTAAGTTAAAGAAGGTTAATTAACTTAAATATGTTAAACTAATGATTTGAAGCATTTCGATATCGATTGCTAAATGTGTATATACAAGAAAATCGACTTTATACCTAAATATAAGATTACGGAATTCTTCTAAATGCACTGCCGTTATACCGTTAAGGCTTTATGTAGACTTCAGTAAGATAAAGAAAGTTAATTAACTTAAATATGTTAATCTAATGATTTGAAGCATTTCGATATCGATTGCTAAATGTGTATATACAAGAAAATCGACTTTATACCTAAATATAAGATTACGGAATTCTTCCAAATGCACTGCCGTTATACCGTTAAGGCTTTATGTAAACTTCAGTTCGTTAAAGAAGGTTAATTAACTTAAATATGTTAAACTAATGATTTGAAGCATTTCGATATCGATTGCTAAATGTGTATATACAAGAAAATCGACTTTATACCTAAATATAAGATTACGGAATTCTTCTAAATGCACTGCCGTTATACCATTAAGGCTTTATGTAGACTTCAGTAAGATAAAGAAAGTTAATTAACTTAAATATGTTAATCTAATGATTTGAAGCATTTCGATATCGATTGCTTAATGTGTATATACAAGAAAATCGACTTTATACCTAAATATAAGATTACGGAATTCTTCTAAATGCACTGCCGTTATACCGTTAAGGCTTTATGTAAACTTCAGTAAGGTAAAGAAGATTAATTAACTTAAATATGTTAAACTAATGATTTGAAGAATTTCGATATCGATTGCTAAATGTGTATATAGAAGAAAATCGACTTTATACCTAAATATAAGATTACGGAATTCTTCTAAATGCACTGCCGTTATACCGTTAAGCTTAGTACTTAAAGAAAGTTATTAACTTAAATATGTTAACAATGATTTGAAGCATTTCGATATCGATTGCTAAATGTGTATATACAAGAAAATCGACTTTATACCTAAATATAAGATTACGGAATTCTTCTAAATGCACTGCCGTTATACCATTAAGGCTTTATGTAGACTTCAGTAAGATTAAAGAAGGTTAATTAACTTAAATATGTTAATCTAATGATTTGAAGCATTTCGATATCGATTGCTAAATGTGTATATACAAGAAAATCGACTTTATACCTAAATATAAGATTACGGAATTCTTCTAAATGCACTGCCGTTATACCGTTAAGGCTTTATGTAGACTTCAGTAAGATAAAGAAAGTTAATTAACTTAAATATGTTAATCTAATGATTTGAAGCATTTCGATATCGATTGCTAAATGTGTATATACAAGAAAATCGACTTTATACCTAAATATAAGATTACGGAATTCTTCTAAATGCACTGCCGTTATACCGTTAAGGCTTTATGTAAACTTCAGTAAGTTAAAGAAAGTTAATTAACTTAAATATGTTAATCTAATGATTTGAAGCATTTCGATATCGATTGCTAAATGTGTATATACAAGAAAATCGACTTTATACCTAAATATAAGATTACGGAATTCTTCTAAATGCACTGCCGTTATGCCGTCATAGGCTTTATGTAAACTTCAGTTCGTTAAAGAAGGTTTATTAACTTAAATATGTTAAACTAATGATTTGAAGCATTTCGATATCGATTGCTAAATGTGTATATACAAGAAAATCGACTTTATACCTAAATATAAGATTACGGAATTCTTCTAAATGCACTGCCGTTATACCGTTAAGGCTTTATGTAGACTTCAGTAAGATAAAGAAAGTTAATTAACTTAAATATGTTAATCTAATGATTTGAAGCATTTCGATATCGATTGCTAAATGTGTATATACAAGAAAATCGACTTTATACCTAAATATAAGATTACGGAATTCTTCTAAATGCACTGCCGTTATGCCGTCATGGCTTTATGTAAACTTCAGTTCGTTAAAGAAGGTTAATTAACTTAAATATGTTAAACTAAAGATTTGAAGCATTTCGATATCGATTGCTAAATGTGTATATACAAGAAAATCGACTTTATACCTAAATATAAGATTACGGAATTCTTCTAAATGCACTGCCGTTATACCGTTAAGGCTTTATGTAGACTTCAGTAAGATAAAGAAAGTTAATTAACTTAAATATGTTAATCTAATGATTTGAAGCATTTCGATATCGATTGCTAAATGTGTATATACAAGAAAATCGACTTTATACCTAAATATAAGATTACGGAATTCTTCTAAATGCACTGCCGTTATACCGTTAAGGCTTTATGTAAACTTCAGTTCGTTAAAGAAGGTTAATTAACTTAAATATGTTAAACTAATGATTTGAAGCATTTCGATATCGATTGCTAAATGTGTATATACAAGAAAATCGACTTTATACCTAAATATAAGATTACGGAATTCTTCTAAATGCACTGCCGTTATACCGTTGATGGCTTTATGTAGACTTCAGTAAGATAAAGAAAGTTAATTAACTTAAATATGTTAATCTAATGATTTGAAGCATTTCGATATCGATTGCTAAATGTGTATATACAAGAAAATCGACTTTATACCTAAATATAAGATTACGGAATTCTTCTAAATGCACTGCCGTTATGCCGTCATGGCTTTATGTAAACTTCAGTACGTTAAAGAAGGTTAATTAACTTAAATATGTTAATCTAATGATTTGAAGCATTTCGATATCGATTGCTAAATGTGTATATACAAGAAAATCGACTTTATACCTAAATATAAGATTACGGAATTCTTCTAAATGCACTGCCGTTATACCGTTAAGGCTTTATGTAGACTTCAGTAAGATAAAGAAAGTTAATTAACTTAAATATGTTAATCTAATGATTTGAAGCATTTCGATATCGATTGCTAAATGTGTATATACAAGAAAATCGACTTTATACCTAAATATAAGATTACGGAATTCTTCTAAATGCACTGCCGTTATACCGTTATGGCTTTATGTAAACTTCAGTAAGCTAAAGAAGGTTAATTAACTTAAATATGTTAAACTAATGATTTGAAGCATTTCGATATCGATTGCTAAATGTGTATATACAAGAAAATCGACTTTATACCTAAATATAAGATTACGGAATTCTTCTAAATGCACTGCCGTTATACCGTTAAGGCTTTATGTAAACTTCAGTAAGATAAAGAAGGTTAATTAACTTAAATATGTTAATCTAATGATTTGAAGCATTTCGATATCGATTGCTAAATGTGTATATACAAGAAAATCGACTTTATACCTAAATATAAGATTACGGAATTCTTCCAAATGCACTGCCGTTATACCGTTAAGGCTTTATGTAAACTTCAGTTCGTTAAAGAAGGTTAATTAACTTAAATATGTTAAACTAATGATTTGAAGCATTTCGATATCGATTGCTAAATGTGTATATACAAGAAAATCGACTTTATACCTAAATATAAGATTACGGAATTCTTCTAAATGCACTGCCGTTATACCGTTAAGGCTTTATGTAGACTTCAGTAAGATAAAGAAGGTTAATTAACTTAAATATGTTAATCTAATGATTTGAAGCATTTCGATATCGATTGCTAAATGTGTATATACAAGAAAATCGACTTTATACCTAAATATAAGATTACGGAATTCTTCTAAATGCACTGCCGTTATACCGTTAAGGCTTTATGTAGACTTCAGTAAGATAAAGAAAGTTAATTAACTTAAATATGTTAATCTTATGATTTGAAGCATTTCGATATCGATTGCTTAATGTGTATATACAAGAAAATCGACTTTATACCTAAATATAAGATTACGGAATTCTTCTAAATGCACTGCCGTTATACCGTTAAGGCTTTATGTAGACTTCAGTAAGATAAAGAAAGTTAATTAACTTAAATATGTTAATCTTATGATTTGAAGCATTTCGATATCGATTGCTTAATGTGTATATACAAGAAAATCGACTTTATACCTAAATATAAGATTACGGAATTCTTCTAAATGCACTGCCGTTATACCGCTAAGGCTTTATGTAGACTTCAGTAAGATAAAGAAAGTTAATTAACTTAAATATGTTAATCTAATGATTTGAAGCATTTCGATATCGATTGCTAAATGTGTATATACAAGAAAATCGACTTTATACCTAAATATAAGATTACGGAATTCTTCTAAATGCACTGCCGTTATACCGTTAAGGCTTTATGTAAACTTCAGTTCGTTAAAGAAGGTTATATTAACTTAAATATGTTAAACTAATGATTTGAAGCATTTCGATATCGATTGCTAAATGTGTATATACAAGAAAATCGACTTTATACCTAAATATAAGATTACGGAATTCTTCTAAATGCACTGCCGTTATACCGTTAAGGCTTTATGTAGACTTCAGTAAGATAAAGAAAGTTAATTAACTTAAATATGTTAATCTAATGATTTGAAGCATTTCGATATCGATTGCTAAATGTGTATATACAAGAAAAATCGAATTTATACCTAAATATAAGATTACGGAATTCTTCTAAATGCACTGCCGTTATGCCGTTATGGCTTTATGTAAACTTCAGTTCGTTAAAGAAGGTTTATTAACTTAAATATGTTAAACTAATGATTTGAAGCATTTCGATATCGATTGCTAAATGTGTATATACAAGAAAATCGACTTTATACCTAAATATAAGATTACGGAATTCTTCTAAATGCACTGCCGTTATGCCGTCATGGCTTTATGTAAACTTCAGTACGTTAAAGAAGGTTAATTAACTTAAATATGTTAAACTAATGATTTGAAGCATTTCGATATCGATTGCTAAATGTGTATATACAAGAAAATCGACTTTATACCTAAATATAAGATTACGGAATTCTTCTAAATGCACTGCCGTTATGCCGTCATGGCTTTATGTAAACTTCAGTTCGTTAAAGAAGGTTTATTAACTTAAATATGTTAAACTAAAGATTTGAAGCATTTCGATATCGATTGCTAAATGTGTATATACAAGAAAATCGACTTTATACCTAAATATAAGATTACGGAATTCTTCTAAATGCACTGCCGTTATACCGTTAAGGCTTTATGTAAACTTCAGTAAGATAAAGAAAGTTAATTAACTTAAATATGTTAATCTAATGATTTGAAGAATTTCGATATCGATTGCTAAATGTGTATATACAAGAAAATCGACTTTATACTTAAATATAAGATTACGGAATTCTTCTAAATGCACTGCCGTTATGCCGTTATGGCTTTATGTAAACTTCAGTACGTTAAAGAAGGTTAATTAACTTAAATATGTTAAACTAATGATTTGAAGCATTTCGATATCGATTGCTAAATGTGTATATACAAGAAAATCGACTTTATACCTAAATATAAGATTACGGAATTCTTCTAAATGCACTGCCGTTATACCGTTAAGGCTTTATGTAGACTTCAGTAAGATAAAGAAAGTTAATTAACTTAAATATGTTAATCTAATGATTTGAAGCATTTCGATATCGATTGCTAAATGTGTATATACAAGAAAATCGACTTTATACCTAAATATAAGATTACGGAATTCTTCTAAATGCACTGCCGTTATGCCGTCATGGCTTTATGTAAACTTCAGTTCGTTAAAGAAGGTTAATTAACTTAAATATGTTAAAGCTAAAGATTTGAAGCATTTCGATATCGATTGCTAAATGTGTATATACAAGAAAATCGACTTTATACCTAAATATAAGATTACGGAATTCTTCTAAATGCACTGCCGTTATACCGTTAAGGCTTTATGTAGACTTCAGTAAGATAAAGAAAGTTAATTAACTTAAATATGTTAATCTAATGATTTGAAGCATTTCGATATCGATTGCTTAATGTGTATATACAAGAAAATCGACTTTATATATAAGATTACGGAATTCTTCCAAATGCACTGCCGTTATACCGTTAAGGCTTTATGTAAACTTCAGTAAGTTAAAGAAGGTTAATTAACTTAAATATGTTAAACTAATGATTTGAAGCATTTCGATATCGATTGCTAAATGTGTATATACAAGAAAATCGACTTTATACCTAAATATAAGATTACGGAATTCTTCTAAATGCACTGCCGTTATACCGTTAAGGCTTTATGTAGACTTCAGTAAGATAAAGAAAGTTAATTAACTTAAATATGTTAATCTAATGATTTGAAGCATTTCGATATCGATTGCTAAATGTGTATATACAAGAAAATCGACTTTATACCTAAATATAAGATTACGGAATTCTTCTAAATGCACTGCCGTTATACCGTTAAGGCTTTATGTAAACTTCAGTTCGTTAAAGAAGGTTAATTAACTTAAATATGTTAAACTAATGATTTGAAGCATTTCGATATCGATTGCTAAATGTGTATATACAAGAAAATCGACTTTATACCTAAATATAAGATTACGGAATTCTTCTAAATGCACTGCCGTTATACCATTAAGGCTTTATGTAGACTTCAGTAAGATAAAGAAAGTTAATTAACTTAAATATGTTAATCTAATGATTTGAAGCATTTCGATATCGATTGCTTAATGTGTATATACAAGAAAATCGACTTTATACCTAAATATAAGATTACGGAATTCTTCCAAATGCACTGCCGTTATACCGTTAAGGCTTTATGTAAGCTTCAGTAAGGTAGAGAAGATTAATTTACTTAAATATGTTAAACTAATGATATGAAGAATTTCGATATCGATTGCTAAATGTGTATATAGAAGAAAATCGACTTTATAGCTAAATATTGGATTACGGAATTCTCCTAAATGCACTGCATTTCGATATCGATTGCTTAATGTGTATATACAAGAAAATCGACTTTATACCTAAATATAAGATTACGGAATTCTTCTAAATGCACTGCCGTTATACCACTAAGGCTTTATGTAGACTTCAGTAAGATAAAGAAGGTTAATTAACTTAAATATGTTAATCTAATGATTTGAAGCATTTCGATATCGATTGCTAAATGTGTATATACAAGAAAATCGACTTTATACCTAAATATAAGATTACGGAATTCTTCTAAATGCACTGCCGTTATACCACTAAGGCTTTATGTAGACTTCAGTAAGATAAAGAAAGTTAATTAACTTAAATATGTTAATCTAATGATTTGAAGCATTTCGATATCGATTGCTTAATGTGTATATACAAGAAAATCGACTTTATACCTAAATATAAGATTACGGAATTCTTCCAAATGCACTGCCGTTATACCGTTAAGGCTTTATGTAAACTTCAGTAAGATAAAGAAGGTTAATTAACTTAAATATGTTAATCTAATGATTTGAAGCATTTCGATATCGATTGCTAAATGTGTATATACAAGAAAATCGACTTTATACCTAAATATAAGATTACGGAATTCTTCTAAATGCACTGCCGTTATGCCGCTATGGCTTTATGTAAACTTCAGTTCGTTAAAGAAGGTTTATTAACTTAAATATGTTAAACTAATGATTTGAAGCATTTCGATATCGATTGCTAAATGTGTATATACAAGAAAATCGACTTTATACCTAAATATAAGATTACGGAATTCTTCCAAATGCACTGCCGTTATACCGTTAATGCTTTATGTAGACTTCAGTAAGATAAAGAAAGTTAATTAACTTAAATATGTTAATCTAATGATTTGAAGCATTTCGATATCGATTGCTAAATGTGTATATACAAGAAAATCGACTTTATACCTAAATATAAGATTACGGAATTCTTCTAAATGCACTGCCGTTATGCCGTCATGGCTTTATGTAAACTTCAGTTCGTTAAAGAAGGTTTATTAACTTAAATATGTTAAACTAAAGATTTGAAGGATTTCGATATCGATTGCTAAATGTGTATATACAAGAAAATCGACTTTATACCTAAATATAAGATTACGGAATTCTTCTAAATGCACTGCCGTTATACCGTTAAGGCTTTATGTAGACTTCAGTAAGATAAAGAAAGTTAATTAACTTAAATATGTTAATCTAATGATTTGAAGAATTTATACTTAAACATAAGATTACGGAATTCTTCTAAATGCACTGCCGTTATGCCATTATGGCTTTATGTAAACTTCAATAAGTTAAAGAAGGTTTATTAACTTAAATATGTTAATCTAATGATTTGAAGCATTTCGATATCGATTGCTAAATGTGTATATACAAGAAAATCGACTTTATACCTAAATATAAGATTACGGAATTCTTCTAAATGCACTGCCGTTATACCGTTAAGGCTTTATGTAGACTTCAGTAAGATAAAGAAAGTTAATTAACTTAAATATGTTAATCTAATGATTTGAAGCATTTCGATATCGATTGCTAAATGTGTATATACAAGAAAATCGACTTTATACCTAAATATAAGATTACGGAATTCTTCTAAATGCACTGCCGTTATGCCGTTATGGCTTTATGTAAACTTCAGTTCGTTAAAGAAGGTTAATTAACTTAAATATGTTAAACTAATGATTTGAAGCATTTCGATATCGATTGCTAAATGTGTGTATACAAGAAAATCGACTTTATACCTAAATATAAGATTACGGAATTCTTCCAAATGCACTGCCGTTATACCGTTGATGGCTTTATGTAGACTTCAGTAAGATAAAGAAAGTTAATTAACTTAAATATGTTAATCTAATGATTTGAAGCATTTCGATATCGATTGCTAAATGTGTATATACAAGAAAATCGACTTTATACCTAAATATAAGATTACGGAATTCTTCTAAATGCACTGCCGTTATGCCGTCATGGCTTTATGTAAACTTCAGTTCGTTAAAGAAGGTTAATTAACTTAAATATGTTAAGCTAAAGATTTGAAGCATTTCGATATCGATTGCTAAATGTGTATATGCAAGAAAATCGACTTTATACCTAAATATAAGATTACGGAATTCTTCTAAATGCACTGCCGTTATACCGTTAAGGCTTTATGTAGACTTCAGTAAGATAAAGAAAGTTAATTAACTTAAATATGTTAATCTAATGATTTGAAGCATTTCGATATCGATTGCTTAATGTGTATATACAAGAAAATCGACTTTATACCTAAATATAAGATTACGGAATTCTTCTAAATGCACTGCCGTTATACCGTTAAGGCTTTATGTAAACTTCAGTAAGTTAAAGAAGGTTAATTAACTTAAATATGTTAAACTAATGATTTGAAGCATTTCGATATCGATTGCTAAATGTGTATATACAAGAAAATCGACTTTATACCTAAATATAAGATTACGGAATTCTTCTAAATGCACTGCCGTTATACCGTTAAGGCTTTATGTAGACTTCAGTAAGATAAAGAAAGTTAATTAACTTAAATATGTTAATCTAATGATTTGAAGCATTTCGATATCGATTGCTAAATGTGTATATACAAGAAAATCGACTTTATACCTAAATATAAGATTACGGAATTCTTCTAAATGCACTGCCGTTATACCGTTAAGGCTTTATGTAGACTTCAGTAAGATAAAGAAGGTTAATTAACTTAAATATGTTAAACTAATGATTTGAAGCATTTCGATATCGATTGCTAAATGTGTATATACAAGAAAATCGACTTTATACCTAAATATAAGATTACGGAATTCTTCTAAATGCACTGCCGTTATACCGTTAAGGCTTTATGTAAACTTCAGTAAGTTAAAGAAGGTTAATTAACTTAAATATGTTAAACTAATGATTTGAAGCATTTCGATATCGATTGCTAAATGTGTATATACAAGAAAATCGACTTTATACCTAAATATAAGATTACGGAATTCTTCTAAATGCACTGCCGTTATACCGTTAAGGCTTTATGTAAACTTCAGTAAGTTAAAGAAGGTTAATTAACTTAAATATGTTAAACTAATGATTTGAAGCATTTCGATATCGATTGCTAAATGTGTATATAGAAGAAAATCGACTTTATACCTAAATATAAGATTACGGAATTCTTCTAAATGCACTGCCGTTATGCCGCTATGGCTTTATGTAGACTTCAGTAAGATAAAGAAAGTTAATTAACTTAAATATGTTAAACTAATGATTTGAAGCATTTCGATATCGATTGCTAAATGTGTATATACAAGAAAATCGACTTTATACCTAAATATAAGATTACGGAATTCTTCTAAATGCACTGCCGTTATACCGTTAAGGCTTTATGTAAACTTCAGTAAGATAAAGAAGGTTAATTAACTTAAATATGTTAAACTAATGATTTGAAGCATTTCGATATCGATTGCTAAATGTGTATATACAAGAAAATCGACTTTATACCTAAATATAAGATTACGGAATTCTTCTAAATGCACTGCCGTTATGCCGTCATGGCTTTATGTAAACTTCAGTTCGTTAAAGAAGGTTTATTAACTTAAATATGTTAAACTAATGATTTGAAGCATTTCGATATCGATTGCTTAATGTGTATATACAAGAAAATCGACTTTATACCTAAATATAAGATTACGGAATTCTTCTAAATGCACTGCCGTTATACCGTTAAGGCTTTATGTAGACTTCAGTAAGATAAAGAAAGTTAATTAACTTAAATATGTTAATCTAATGATTTGAAGCATTTCGATATCGATTGCTAAATGTGTATATACAAGAAAATCGACTTTATACCTAAATATAAGATTACGGAATTCTTCTAAATGCACTGCCGTTATGCCGTCATGGCTTTATGTAAACTTCAGTACGTTAAAGAAGGTTAATTAACTTAAATATGTTAAACTAATGATTTGAAGCATTTCGATATCGATTGCTAAATGTGTATATACAAGAAAATCGACTTTATACCTAAATATAAGATTACGGAATTCTTCTAAATGCACTGCCGTTATGCCGTTATGGCTTTATGTAAACTTCAGTACGTTAAAGAAGGTTTATTAACTTAAATATGTTAAACTAATGATTTGAAGCATTTCGATATCGATTGCTAAATGTGTATATACAAGAAAATCGACTTTATACCTAAATATAAGATTACGGAATTCTTCTAAATGCACTGCCGTTATACCGTTAAGGCTTTATGTAGACTTCAGTAAGATAAAGAAAGTTAATTAACTTAAATATGTTAATCTAATGATTTGAAGCATTTCGATATCGATTGCTAAATGTGTATATACAAGAAAATCGACTTTATACCTAAATATAAGATTACGGAATTCTTCTAAATGCACTGCCGTTATACCGTTATGGCTTTATGTAAACTTCAGTTCGTTAAAGAAGGTTAATTAACTTAAATATGTTAAACTAATGATTTGAAGCATTTCGATATCGATTGCTAAATGTGTATATACAAGAAAATCGACTTTATACCTAAATATAAGATTACGGAATTCTTCTAAATGCACTGCCGTTATACCGTTAAGGCTTTATGTAAACTTCAGTAAGGTAAAGAAGGTTAATTAACTTAAATATGTTAATCTAATGATTTGAAGCATTTCGATATCGATTGCTAAATGTGTATATACAAGAAAATCGACTTTATACCTAAATATAAGATTACGGAATTCTTCTAAATGCACTGCCGTTATACCACTAAGGCTTTATGTAGACTTCAGTAAGATAAAGAAAGTTAATTAACTTAAATTTGTTAATCTTATGATTTGAAGCATTTCGATATCGATTGCTAAATGTGTATATACAAGAAAATCGACTTTATACCTAAATATAAGATTACGGAATTCTTCTAAATGCACTGCCGTTATACCGTTAAGGCTTTATGTAAACTTCAGTAAGGTAAAGAAGGTTAATTAACTTAAATATGTTAATCTAATGATTTGAAGCATTTCGATATCGATTGCTTAATGTGTATATACAAGAAAATCGACTTTATACCTAAATATAAGATTACGGAATTCTTCTAAATGCACTGCCGTTATACCGTTAAGGCTTTATGTAGACTTCAGTAAGATAAAGAAAGTTAATTAACTTAAATATGTTAATCTAATGATTTGAAGCATTTCGATATCGATTGCTAAATGTGTATATACAAGAAAATCGACTTTATACCTAAATATAAGATTACGGAATTCTTCTAAATGCACTGCCGTTATACCGTTAAGGCTTTATGTAAACTTCAGTAAGTTAAAGAAGGTTAATTAACTTAAATATGTTAATCTAATGATTTGAAGCATTTCGATATCGATTGCTAAATGTGTATATACAAGAAAATCGACTTTATACCTAAATATAAGATTACGGAATTCTTCTAAATGCACTGCCGTTATACCGTTAAGGCTTTATGTAAACTTCAGTAAGTTAAAGAAGGTTAATTAACTTAAATATGTTAAACTAATGATTTGAAGCATTTCGATATCGATTGCTAAATGTGTATATACAAGAAAATCGACTTTATACCTAAATATAAGATTACGGAATTCTTCTAAATGCACTGCCGTTATACCGTTAAGGCTTTATGTAGACTTCAGTAAGATAAAGAAAGTTAATTAACTTAAATATGTTAATCTAATGATTTGAAGCATTTCGATATCGATTGCTTAATGTGTATATACAAGAAAATCGACTTTATACCTAAATATAAGATTACGGAATTCTTCCAAATGCACTGCCGTTATACCGTTAAGGCTTTATGTAAACTTCAGTAAGGTAAAGAAGGTTAATTAACTTAAATATGTTAAACTAATGATTTGAAGCATTTCGATATCGATTGCTAAATGTGTATATACAAGAAAATCGACTTTATACCTAAATATAAGATTACGGAATTCTTCTAAATGCACTGCCGTTATACCACTAAGGCTTTATGTAGACTTCAGTAAGATAAAGAAAGTTAATTAACTTAAATATGTTAATCTAATGATTTGAAGCATTTCGATATCGATTGCTTAATGTGTATATACAAGAAAATCGACTTTATACTAAATATAAGATTACGGAATTCTTCCAAATGCACTGCCGTTATACCGTTAAGGCTTTATGTAAACTTCAGTAAGCTAAAGAAGGTTAATTAACTTAAATATGTTAAGCTAATGATTTGAAGCATTTCGATATCGATTGCTAAATGTGTATATGCAAGAAAATCGACTTTATACCTAAATATAAGATTACGGAATTCTTCTAAATCCACTGCCGTTATGCTGTCATGGCTTTGTGTAAACTTCAGTTCGTTAAAGAAGGTTTGTAAACTTTAATATGTTAAACTAAAGATTTGAAGGATTTCGATATCGATTGCTAAATGTGTATATACAAGAAAATCGATTTTATGCCTAAATATAAGATTACGGAATTCTTCTAAATGCACTGCCGTTATACCCTTAAGGTTTAATGTAGACTTCAGTAAGATAAAGAAAGTTAATTAACTTAAATATATTAATCTAATGATTTGAAGCATTCCGATGTCGATTGCTAAATGGGTGTATGCAAGAAAATCGACTTTATACCTAAATATAAGATTACGGAATTCTTCTAAATCCACTGCCGTTATTACGTCATGGCTTTGTGTAAACTTCAGTTCGTTAAAGAAGGGTTTTAAACTATAATATGTTAAACTAAAGATTTGAAGGATTTCGATATCGATTGCTAAATGTGTATATACAAGAAAATCGACTTTATACCTAAATATAAGATTACGGAATTCTTCTAAATGCACTGCCGTTATGCCGCATTGGCTTTATGTAAACTTCAGTACGTTAAAGAAGGTTAATTAACTTAAATATGTTAAACTAATGATTTGAAGCATTTCGATATCGATTGCTAAATGTGTATATACAAGAAAATCGACTTTATACCTAAATATAAGATTACGGAATTCTTCTAAATGCACTGCCGTTATGCCGTCATGGCTTTATGTAAACTTCAGTACGTTAAAGAAGGTTAATTAACTTAAATATGTTAAGCTAATGATTTGAAGCATTTCGATATCGATTGCTTAATGTGTATATACAAGAAAATCGACTTTATACCTAAATATAAGATTACGGAATTCTTCTAAATGCACTGCCGTTATACCGTTAAGGCTTTATGTAGACTTCAGTAAGATAAAGAAAGTTAATTAACTTAAATATGTTAATCTAATGATTTGAAGCATTTCGATATCGATTGCTAAATGTGTATATACAAGAAAATCGACTTTACTATATAAGATTACGGAATTCTTCCAAATGCACTGCCGTTATACCGTTAAGGCTTTATGTAAACTTCAGTAAGCTAAAGAAGGTTAATTAACTTAAATATGTTAAACTAATGATTTGAAGCATTTCGATATCGATTGCTAAATGTGTATATACAAGAAAATCGACTTTATACCTAAATATAAGATTACGGAATTCTTCTAAATGCACTGCCGTTATACCGTTAAGGCTTTATGTAAACTTCAGTAAGCTAAAGAAGGTTAATTAACTTAAATATGTTAAACTAATGATTTGAAGCATTTCGATATCGATTGCTAAATGGGTGTATGCAAGAAAATCGACTTTATACCTAAATATAAGATTACGGAATTCTTCTAAATCCACTGCCGTTATGCCGTCATGGCTTTGTGTAAACTTCAGTTCGTTAAAGAAGGTTTGTAAACTTTAATATGTTAAACTAAAGATTTGAAGGATTTCGATATCGATTGCTAAATGTGTATATACAAGAAAATCGATTTTATGCCTAAATATAAGATTACGGAATTCTTCTAAATGCACTGCCGTTATACCGTTAAGGATTTATGTAGACTTCAGTAAGATAAAGAAAGTTAATTAACTTAAATATGTTAATCTAATGATTTGAAGAATTTCGATATCGATTGCTAAATGTGTATATACAAGAAAAACGAATTTATACTTAAACAAAAGATTACGGAATTCTTCTAAATGCACTGCCGTTATGCCGTTATGGCTTTATGTAAACTTCAGTAAGTTAAAGAAAGTTTATTAACTTAAATATGTTAAACTAATGATTTGAAGCATTTCGATATCGATTGCTTAATGTGTATATACAAGAAAATCGACTTTATACCTAAATATAAGATTACGGAATTCTTCTAAATGCACTGCCGTTATACCGTTAAGGCTTTATGTAGACTTCAGTAAGATAAAGAAAGTTAATTAACTTAAATATGTTAATCTAATGATTTGAAGCATTTCGATATCGATTGCTAAATGTGTATATACAAGAAAATCGACTTTATACCTAAATATAAGATTACGGAATTCTTCTAAATGCACTGCCGTTATGCCGTCATGGCTTTATGTAAACTTCAGTTCGTTAAAGAAGGTTAATTAACTTAAATATGTTAAACTAATGATTTGAAGCATTTCGATATCGATTGCTAAATGTGTATATAGAAGAAAATCGACTTTATACCTAAATATAAGATTACGGAATTCTTCTAAATGCACTGCCGTTATACCGTTAAGGCTTTATGTAGACTTCAGTAAGATAAAGAAAGTTAATTAACTTAAATATGTTAATCTAATGATTTGAAGTATTTCGATATCGATTGCTAAATGTGTATATACAAGAAAATCGACTTTATACCTAAATATAAGATTACGGAATTCTTCTAAATGCACTGCCGTTATGCCGTCATGGCTTTATGTAAACTTCAGTACGTTAAAGAAGGTTAATTAACTTAAATATGTTAAACTAATGATTTGAAGCATTTCGATATCGATTGCTAAATGTGTATATACAAGAAAATCGACTTTATACCTAAATATAAGATTACGGAATTCTTCTAAATGCACTGCCGTTATGCCGTCATGGCTTTATGTAAACTTCAGTTAGTTAAAGAAGGTTTGTTAACTTAAATATGTTAAACTAATGATTTGAAGCATTTCGATATCGATTGCTAAATGTGTATATACAAGAAAATCGACTTTATACCTAAATATAAGATTACGGAATTCTTCTAAATGCACTGCCGTTATACCGTTAAGGCTTTATGTAGACTTCAGTAAGATAAAGAAAGTTAATTAACTTAAATATGTTAATCTAATGATTTGAAGCATTTCGATATCGATTGCTAAATGTGTATATACAAGAAAATCGACTTTATACCTAAATATAAGATTACGGAATTCTTCTAAATGCACTGCCGTTATACCGCTAATGGCTTTATGTAAACTTCAGTACGTTAAAGAAGGTTAATTAACTTAAATATGTTAAGCTAAAGATTTGAAACATTTCGATATCGATTGCTAAATGTGTATATACAAGAAAATCGATTTTATACCTAAATATAAGATTACGGAATTCTTCTAAATGCACTGCCGTTATACCGTTAAGGCTTTATGTAGACTTCAGTAAGATAAAGAAAGTTAATTAACTTAAATATGTTAATCTAATGATTTGAAGCATTTCGATATCGATTGCTAAATGTGTATATACAAGAAAATCGACTTTATACCTAAATATAAGATTACGGAATTCTTCTAAATGCACTGCCGTTATACCGTCATGGCTTTATGTAAACTTCAGTAAGTTAAAGAAGGTTAATTAACTTAAATATGTTAAACTAATGATTTGAAGCATTTCGATATCGATTGCTAAATGTGTATATACAAGAAAATCGACTTTATACCTAAATATAGGATTACGGAATTCTTCTAAATGCACTGCCGTTATGCCGTTATGGCTTTATGTAAACTTCAGTACGTTAAAGAAGGTTTATTAACTTAAATATGTTAAACTAATGATTTGAAGCATTTCGATATCGATTGCTAAATGTGTATATACAAGAAAATCGACTTTATACCTAAATATAAGATTACAGAATTCTTCTAAATGCACTGCCGTTATACCGTTATAGGCTTTATGTAAACTTCAGTTCGTTAAAGAAGGTTAATTAACTTAAATATGTTAAACTAAAGATTTGAAGCATTTCGATATCGATTGCTAAATGTGTATATACAAGAAAATCGACTTTATACCTAAATATAAGATTACGGAATTCTTCTAAATGCACTGCCGTTATACCACTAAGGCTTTATGTAGACTTCAGTAAGATAAAGAAGGTTAATTAACTTAAATATGTTAAACTATATGATTTGAAGCATTTCGATATCGATTGCTAAATGTGTATATACAAGAAAACCGACTTTATACCTAAATATAAGATTACGGAATTCTTCTAAATGCACTGCCGTTATGCCGTCATGGCTTTATGTAAACTTCAGTTCGTTAAAGAAGGTTAATTAACTTAAATATGTTAAGCTAAAGATTTGAAGCATTTCGATATCGATTGCTAAATGTGTATATACAAGAAAATCGACTTTATACCTAAATATAAGATTACGGAATTCTTCTAAATGCACTGCCGTTATGCCGCATATGGCTTTATGTAAACTTCAGTTCGTTAAAGAAGGTTTATTAACTTAAATATGTTAAACTAATGATTTGAAGCATTTCGATATCGATTGCTTAATGTGTATATACAAGAAAATCGACTTTATACCTAAATATAAGATTACGGAATTCTTCTAAATGCACTGCCGTTATACCATTAAGGCTTTATGTAAACTTCAGTAAGATAAAGAAAGTTAATTAACTTAAATATGTTAATCTAATGGTTTGAAGCATTTCGATATCGATTGCTTAATGTGTATATACAAGAAAATCGACTTTATACCTAAATATAAGATTACGGAATTCTTCTAAATGCACTGCCGTTATACCGTTAAGGCTTTATGTAGACTTCAGTAAGATAAAGAGAGTTAATTAACTTAAATATGTTAATACTAATGATTTGAAGCATTTCGATATCGATTGCTTAATGTGTATATACAACAAAATCGACTTTATACCTAAATATAAGATTACGGAATTCTTCTAAATGCACTGCCGTTATGCCGCATTGGCTTTATGTAAATTTCAGTTCGTTAAAGAAGGTTTATTAACTCAAGTATGTTAAACTAATGATTTGAAGCATTTCGGTATCGATCGCTAAATGTGTATATACAAGAAAATCGACTTTATACCTAAATATAAGATTACGGAATTCTTCCAAATGCACTGCCGTTATACCGTTAAGGCTTTATGTAAACTTCAGTAAGTTAAAGAAGGTTGATTAACTTAAATATGTTATACCAATGATTTGAAGCATTTCGATATCGATTGCTAAATGTGTATATACAACAAAATCGACTTTATACCTAAATATAAGATTACGGAATTCTTCTAAATGCACTGCCGTTATACCGTCATGGCTTTATGTAAACTTCAGTTCGTTAAAGAAGGTTAATTAACTTAAATATGTTAAACTAAAGATTTGAAGCATTTCGATATCGATTGCTAAATGTGTATATACAAGAAAATCGACTTTATACCTAAATATAAGATTACGGAATTCTTCTAAATGCACTGCCGTTATGCCGTCATGGCTTTATGTAAACTTCAGTTCGTTAAAGAAGGTTTATTAACTTAAATATGTTAAACTAATGATTTGAAGCATTTCGATATCGATTGCTAAATGTGTATATACAAGAAGATCGACTTTATACCTAAATATAAGATTACGGAATTCTTCCAAATGCACTGCCGTTATGCCGTCATGGCTTTATGTAAACTTCAGTTCGTTAAAGAAGGTTAATTAACTTAAATATGTTAAACTAATGATTTGAAGCATTTCGATATCGATTGCTAAATGTGTATATACAAGAAAATCGACTTTATACCTAAATATAAGATTACGGAATTCTTCCAAATGCACTGCCGTTATACCGTTAAGGCTTTATGTAAACTTCAGTAAGATAAAGAAGGTTAATTAACTTAAATATGTTAAACTAATGATTTGAAGCATTTCGATATCGATTGCTAAATGTGTATATACAACAAAATCGACTTTATACCTAAATATAAGATTACGGAATTTTTTTAAATGCACTGCCGTTATGCCGTCATGGCTTTATGTAAACTTCAGTTCGTTAAAGAAGGTTTGTAAACTTAAATATGTTTAACTAATGATTTGAAGCATTTCGGCATCGATCGCTAAATGTGTATATACAAGAAAAACGAATTTATACCTAAATATAAGATTACGGAATTCTTCTAAATGCACTGCCGTTATGCCGTCTTGGCCTTATGTAAACTTCAGTTCGTTAAAGAAGGTTTATTAACTCAAATATGTTAAACTAAAGATTTGAAGCATTTCGATATCGATCGCTAAATGGGTATATACAAGAAAATCGACTTTATATCTAAATATACGATAAGGGAATTCTTCTAAATGCACTGCCGTTATGCCGTCTTGGCCTTATGTAAACTTCAGTTCGTTAAAGAAGGTTTATTAACTCAAATATGTTAAACTAATGATTTGAAGCATTTCGATATCGATTGCTTAATGTGTATATACAAGAAAATCGACTTTATATATAAGATTACGGAATTCTTCCAAATGCACTGCCGTTATATCATTAAGGTTTATGTGAACTTCAGTAAGATAAAGAAAGTTAATTAATTTAAATATGTTAATCTAATGGTTTGAAGCATTTCGATATCGATTGCTTAATGTGTATATACAAGAAAATCGTCTTTATATATAAAATTTCGGAATTCTTCCAAATGCACTACCGTTATACCGTTAAGGCTTTATGTAAACTTCAGTAAGGTAAAGAAGATTAATTTACTTAAATATGTTAAACTAATGATTTGAAGAATTTCGATATCGATTGCTAAATGTGTATATAGAAGAAAATCGACTTTATACCTAAATATAGGATTACAGAATTCTTCTAAATGCACTGCCGTTATGCCGCCATGGCTTTATGTTAGCTTGAGTGCGTTAAAGATGGTTTATTAACTTAAATATGTTAAACTAATGATTTGAAGCATTTCGATATCGATTAGTAAATATGTATATAAACTAAAGGACAATGTAGTTTCCTTTATTAATTTATTTAAACTTTTGTAATTTTTTACACTTTATGGCGATGTTACTCGCTTGGTTGCTAATTACTTAATATCCTATTGTCCACCGATGTCGCTTTACTAAACCTCTGTCAGCGTTAGTTATTGCGTTGAGCAGAGCAGCAGCTTCCCTTGCGGTCCTCTACTAGCTGTTGCTAAGCATATGCTAAGCATATGCTAAGGTAGGCGAGGTTTGTAGTTGCTTTCGCGTACCTGGTGCTTTGGCGCTACTGTTGTTGCTCTGCATGCAGCCGTCCAAGCCAAGCGCTATCAAAACACGTGCGTATGTTGTTACCAAGCGTATGCTAAAGTAAGCGAGATTTATTGCTACTTTGGCGTACGGTAGTTTTGGCGGTGCAATAGCTTGTTGTTAAGTGAGTGTTATGCGTTGTTGCCCTGCATTCAGACACCCAAGCCAAGCGCTATCACTAAGCGTGGTTTGCGGAGGTACATACATATATTTAGTATGTTGTTGTCGCTAAGCGCCTGTTGTTATTGCTAGGCGCGCTCTTAACATATTATAATAATATGAGCATTATTAAAGCAGTTGAAAGCAACTCAATAGGAGGTGGAACGCAAACACTCATGTTAGGACCAGCAACAGCGATGTTGGCAACGCCAGTTACCTTAACTATTCCCTCTGTTAAATTTGAAACGTCCTCGTTTCAATATGCAATTAGTTCTGCTTCTGCGAATCGATGATGGGTTTCTTAGCTTGCAAATATTTTGTTTACATTTTGTAGTATCTTATAACTAGTTTACAATATTTGTTTTTTTTTAACTCAAGGTAATAATTCAAAATCAAAAAAAGTATTGTGTCTTAATTCACTGAATTTACTTATTTCAAATTAAGGTTTACTTAGATATGAGAAAAACAACAAAAAAAAATCTTCAGAAATACAGATGAGGAACTATCGTAAGTTACTTTTATGGATCTTTTTCCCTTCGATTATCACTGCTGTGTGTTTCAATGACTTTTTCAATAAAAATTTTGTCTAGCTTGTTGCCCAAACGCCTATTTCTTTTTAAAAATACCCTTTCTCCAGCTTCGTACATTTTTGTTGTTTTACCAGTATTAAGTCTTTTAATAGTTTTTTCTTGAGCTTGTAATAACAATTTCCTAACATCATTAAATTTTTCGGGTGGGTAATTGTGAAATACATCAATGGGCTTAGCTTTTATGACTGAGTGAATACTATGATTGTATTTATGTGTAGCTAGCAAAATCAAGTCGATGGTTTCATATATTTGTTGCTCTTCCTTAATGCATCGAGCTATTTCAAGCAACGTCGAATGGAATCTTTCGACTTGGCCGTTGCTTTCACTATGAAGTGTAGGTATAAAAAATTGTTTGATGGAATAGTTATCTCTCAACAACGTTTTTATTAAATTGGAATGAAAAGATTTTTCGTTGTCTGAAACAATGGTTTTTGTGTTGTTAAACTTTAAAAGAACTTCCAGAAGAGCATCTTTTATATCTAGAGTGGATCTTGATGATATGGGCTTTACAATTGCAAATTTGGAAAATTTATCCACGCATGTTAAAAAATGTTGCTTGTTGGTAAAAAAAATATCTATATGGAGAATTTCTCCTGGGAGGTTTGGGATGGGCGTTTCGCCAATGCCAGGGTTAGGTGGCTTACGTTGATATTTGTTTTCCAAGCAAATTTTACAATTCGCAATTGCAGTTTTAAGGAATTTTTTTAAGTCTGGAAAATAATATTCTTTAGAAATTTGACTGATATTTTCAGATAAGCAACGGTGTGCTCGATTATGCTCAGTAGCGACTGTTTCGAGTTGGTCATCTTTGTTCGTTAGATCGATTACCATCAATTCGGTATGAACAAATTTTACACCCGGAAATTTGGACAATACAGGGTCTTGTATTTGCCCTAAAGTAGGTAGATCGCAGTGAATTCCATTTGTAGCGTTATAATTGATTGCAGATTTTAGGTAACTAATAAGATTTTCAATGGTGTCGAAAAATATCGTGTGTCGAATAAGCTTCTGAAACAAAATTTTGGTGCTTATACTGCAAGTGCTTGACTGAGATAGAATGAGTTGATTCCTAAATTGATTAATTGGATGCTTAACGGATTTAATGGTTTTAGTCGACGACTCTTCACTGTGTATGGTTTCATCTCGTATGGACTCTTCTAGATTATTAAGGAACTGCCTAGAAAGTGCGTCGGCTACCTTATTCTCTTTACCAGGCTTATAGTGAAAAATTGGCGAAAATTCTTCTACGAATGCACGCCATCTCTTTATTTTACTATTCGGGTTCTTTTCTGATATGGAGAAAATAAGGGGCTGGTGGTCGGTAAAAATATTAATGTTTTTGATTCCATAGAGATAATGTCGCAACGTTTTTAAAGCCCATACGATAGCGAGAAGTTCACGTTCGTTCGTGGCATAATTTTGTTCGGTGCCAGAAAGGGTTCTTGAAATCATCGTAATGGGACGACCATTTTGTGATAGAACCGCACCTAAAGCGTTTGATGAGGCGTCAGTGGTAACATCAAAGGGACGATTGTAGTTAGGATAGTAAAGAAGAACATCTTCAGAGGCCAAAACTCGCTTTACTTTTTCAAAAGCGTCTAATGCTTGAGGATCAAGTGTAATTTCAATATTTTTAGATTTTTTTGCTCCTACATTACCGTTTTCACCACGAAGGTGTTTGGTCAATGGCTTTACCATGTCCGCGTAATTTTTTATAAAACGACGATAATAGCCGGATAAACCTAGAAATGATCGCAGCGCTCTCAGTGTTGTGGGAGGTTTATAATTCAGAATATCATTTACTTTATCTGGACTGGTTTTAATACCCTTTTCTGAGACTACAAAGCCTAAAAACTCAACTTCGGTTTTGAAAAACTTAGATTTTTCTGTTGAAACTCTCATTCCTGATTTTTCTAATTTGCTCAAAACCTTTTCTATGCTCTCCAAATGTGATTTTTCATCCGGTGAATAAATAATGATGTCATCTATGTAAACGTGACAACATTTTCCGATGTCTTCGCGTAGAACATCATCTATTGCTCTTTGGAAAATGCTTGGAGCATTTTTTAAACCGAAAGGAAGCCTACAAAATTCGTATTTTCCGTTGTTAATGCTAAAAGCGGTCTTCTTTCTATCCTCTTCACACATTACAATCTGGTGGAAGCCAGATTTTAAATCTAACGTGGTGAAATACTTAGAGTTTCCTAAATTAGATAAAATTACAGTTGTGTCCGGTATTGGGTAACGATCTGAAATTGTCTTTTCGTTAAGTTTTCTATAATCAATTACTAAACGTAACTTCGGGTTTCCACTTTCGTCTAAACCTTTTTAGACACAACATGGACCGGTGAATTATATGGAGAACTTGATTCTCTTATTATACCATCGTTGAGAAGTTTCTTAATTTCGCTGTTAATGAACGGCGCAACGGAAATTGGATATGGATAGCTTTTGCTATAAATTGGGTCATTTGTTTGAGTACGAATTCTAGCCTTCACGTTAGTGTTAAATGGTAATGCTACGTTTGGATCAGCAAACGCATTCATATGCCTACTAATTATATCAGAAAATTGAGATTTCATGTGGGGAGGGGCAGAGTCGTCTTCTATTGTTATAATGTTGCTTTGACTACATGAAAGATGTTTCAGTTTTTCTTTTCCATTACGGTAAAATAAGAACCCTTTTTCTGTATTGATATTTGCCTCGATTTCTTTAAGAAAATCGTACCCAATGATACCATCAAACGTATTTAAATTAGGAAGTAAGTAAAACGTAGAGGTATGATTAAGAACATTCATCAGACATTTTTTATTTATCCAATTCGTACCATTTATGGATTTCAGTTTGAAAGGTCTATCAATGTCCTTAATGCCATGTAAAAATGAAAAATTTTTTATATAGTTTTTAGAAGTGCCGGTATCGATTAAAATCCGTAGCTCCTGACCGCTTGTGGAAGTTTTAGTTATAAACGGTAGGAGCGATTTTAGTTTAAAAAATTAATTTCCTCTGCTTGTTCATTATCGATATTCAAATCGTAGTTAGCAACATCAATATCATAATTTGTTTGACTGCCGCCTTGAAAATAATCGTCACTATACCTTTCGAATTCTACATCATTCGGATTTTCTGTTTCGGTCATAAAATTGACTTTTTGCATTTTATTTAGGGGGGTTTGATTTGAGAAAGATTGATCGCGAAACCGCTTAGGTATCACAGATTGAATAGGAAGGGGCTGATGCGACTGCATATTTCGTGCTAATTGTTGTGTTTGTAGACTACTTTTATTTTGTCGGTGATGAGGACTAAATGCATTTTGAGGCAAGTGGCGCCTATGATGATAAGACGTATTATGGTCTATTTCCATAGGTATTGGCCTGCTATCGGAACTTTGAGCATTTCGTATATTTAATTGAGTGTGTCTTTGAACAGACTGGAAATGCGGCAATGCTTTCATAGAACTACCTACAGCGAAAGCTTGAGCAAAGTCGTTACGCCTATGATTAACTTCGAGCTCTTGAGCTACTGCGAGTGCGGATGGCAAATCGACTGGTCTCGCGGAAAATAATATATCGCACATTGGGCGACGAAGCCCAGATATAAAAACCCGCAAAGCGTTTTCTCTTGACCTTTCGTTAAGAGCTGCAGTAATTTCATTATTACCACTGTGGGTCATTATTTGCTTATTTATTATCAGAGTTAATTGTTTATCAACTTTGTCGTAATAGTCTGGAATTGATAAATTGCCTTGTCTTAACACACTTAACTCGTTCTCTAAAACATATAATGGTCTTTTATCGGAATATGATTGATCTAATCTTGCAATGATTGCATTAAAGTTAAGGACAGTGTTGAAAGAGGAAAGGGTAGAATTGGCCGATTCTGTAATTTTATTACGAAAAATGCCCATAGCAATATAATACTTTTCCGACCCTTCCTTATAGTAATTCATAGCAAATTGCGCAGCCGTGCGCCACGCTGGATATGCTGAAGAATCGCCTTTAAATTCAGGAAGTGACTTAATAAGGTCCAAGCTAGCACTGTTATCTTGAATTGAAGGATTAATGGAAACTGGAACATAAGACTGAACAGTAGGCGGAGCTAATCGATTTAACGCCAAGGTTATTTGGCTAAGTTGCGCGGCAAATTCTTGCTTAGCACGCTCGGTAGTCAAGCTGACTATTTCGAGCACTTGTTCCCTAGTAACGCTCATGATTATATCTTCACTATTTTTATAAATTTAGGTTTTTACCGAAATATTCCGTTCGAAGCATGAAGAAAAGGGCAAGTGATTCTAAAGTACTAGCTGATTTGGAAAACAGTAATCACGTTAAATTGAAATTTTTTTTATTTTTATTGTTTTTTTTATTTTACCGAAAGAGCAAACTGGCGAAGGTGACATCGAATTTTAAAACCAAAGTCCAAATAAAGGGAAACAAGAATCGCTAAAGAAACTTTCGAATTCAGTTATTTATTGAAACTTTATAAAACAAATTAAACTAGATTCATAATTTCACAAATGAAAGTTCTCGAGATAATATTTTCAAATAATTAATGAATAAATTTAAAGCACTGTTTTCTAGTCTACAGAAAAATAATTTCACAAAGACATTTTTTTATCTTTTATCATTAATCAGTTTTCACTTTCACAGCACAAACCCCTTTTTTAGATAATCATCTTTTCAGCAAATATTAACACAATTTTTCAAATAAATTTTAAGTACACTAAGAATTTTTACAAATTTAATTAAATTTAATCTTCACTTTATTAAGACACTAAATAAACACTTTTTGAGATCTTAAATTAATACTTACAATGATATATTTAATTTTATTCCAATAACTAATATCTGAATTTGTATTTTTCCTCAGGATGAATGGGTTTCTTCTTTGTCCTTGGAGATTATGGTCCTTGTTTGAAGATTTTTCTGAAGTCCTTCGGGTTGGGCGCCAATTAAAGGACAATGTAGTTTCCTTTATTAATTTATTTAAACTTTTGTAATTTTTTACACTTTATGGCGATGTTACTCGCTTGGTTGCTAATTACTTAATATCCTATTGTCCACCGATGTCGCTTTACTAAACCTCTGTCAGCGTTAGTTATTGCGTTGAGCAGAGCAGCAGCTTCCCTTGCGGTCCTCTACTAGCTGTTGCTAAGCATATGCTAAGCATATGCTAAGGTAGGCGAGGTTTGTAGTTGCTTTCGCGTACCTGGTGCTTTGGCGCTACTGTTGTTGCTCTGCATGCAGCCGTCCAAGCCAAGCGCTATCAAAACACGTGCGTATGTTGTTACCAAGCGTATGCTAAAGTAAGCGAGATTTATTGCTACTTTGGCGTACGGTAGTTTTGGCGGTGCAATAGCTTGTTGTTAAGTGAGTGTTATGCGTTGTTGCCCTGCATTCAGACACCCAAGCCAAGCGCTATCACTAAGCGTGGTTTGCGGAGGTACATACATATATTTAGTATGTTGTTGTCGCTAAGCGCCTGTTGTTATTGCTAGGCGCGCTCTTAACATATTATAATAATATGAGCATTATTAAAGCAGTTGAAAGCAACTCAATAGGAGGTGGAACGCAAACACTCATGTTAGGACCAGCAACAGCGATGTTGGCAACGCCAGTTACCTTAACTTATACAAGAAAATCGACTTTATACCTAAATATAAGATTACAGAATTCTTCCAAATGCACTGCCTTTATACCGTTTAGGCTTTATGTAGCCTTCAGTTCGTTAAAGCAGGTTTATTAACTTAAATATGTTGAACTAAAGATTTGAAACATTTCGATATGGATTGCTAAATGTGTATATACAAGAAAATCGACTTTATACCTAAATATAAGATTACGGAATTCTTCTAAATGCACTGCCGTTATACCCCAAAGGCATTGTGTAGACCTCAGTAAGATAAAGAAAGTTAATTAACTTAAATTTGTTAATCTTATGATTTGAAGCATTTCGATATCGATTGCTTAATGTGTATATACAAGAAAATCGACTTTATACCTAAATATAAGTTTACGGAATTCTTCTAAATGCACTGCCGTTATAAAGTTAAGGCTTTATGTAGACTTCAGTAAGATAACAAAGGTTAATTAACTTAAATATGTTAAACTAATGATTTGAAGCATTTTGATGTCGATTGCTAAATGTGTATATACAAGAAAATCGACTTTATACCTAAATATGAGATTATGGAATTCTTCTAAATGCACTGCCGTTATACTGTTAAGGCTTTATGTAAACTTCAGTAAGCTAAAGAAGGTTAATTAACTTAAATATGTTAAACTAATGATTTGAAGCATTTTGATGTCGATTGCTAAATGTGTAAATACAAGAAAATCGACTTTATACCTAAATATAAGATTACGGAATTCTTCTAAATGCACTGACGGTATGCCGCCATGGCTTTGTATAAACTTCAGTTCGTTAAAGAAGGTAAATTAACTTAAATATATTAAGCTAAAATTTGAAGCATTTCGATATCGATTGCTAAATGGGTGTATGCAAGCAAATCGACCTTATACCTAAATATAAGATTACGGAATTTTTCTAAATGCACTGCCGTTATACCGTTAAGGCTTTGTGTAGACTTTAGTAAGCTAAAGAAGGCTAATTAACTTAAATATGTTAAACTAATGATTTGAAGCATTTTGATGTCGATTGCTAAATGTGTAAATACAAGAAAATCGACTTTATACCTAAATATGAGATTATGGAATTCTTCTAAATGCACTGCCGTTATACCGTTAAGGCTTTATGTAAACTTCAGTAAGCTAAAGAAGGTTAATTAACTTAAATATGTTAAACTAATGATTTGAAACATTTTGATGTCGATTGCTAAATGTGTAAATACAAGAAAATCGACTTTATACCAAAATATAAGATTACGGAATTCTTCTAAATGCACTGCCGGTATGCCGTCATGGCTTTATGTAAATTTCAGTTCGTTAACGAAGGTTTATTAACTCAAGTATATTAAACTAATGATTTGAAGCATTTCGATATCGATTGCTAAATGTGTATATACAAAAAATCGACTTTATACCTAAATATAAGATTACGGAATTCTTCTAAATGCACTGCCGTTATGCCGTCATGGCTTTATGTAAACTTCAGTTCGTTAAAGAAGTTTAATTAACTTAAATATGTTTAGCTAAAGATTTGAAGCATTTCGATATCGATTGCTAAATGGGTGTGTAGAAGAAAATCGACTTTATACCTAAATATAAGAATACGGAATTTTTCTAAATGCACTGCTGTTATAAAGTTAAGGCTTTATGTAGACTTCAGTAAGATAAAGAAAGTTAATTAACTTAAATATATTAATCTAATGACTTGAGGCATTTCAATATCGATTGCTTATTGTGTATATACAAGAAAATCGACTTTACATATAAGATTACGGAATTCTTCCAAATGCACTTCCGTTATACCGTTAAGGCTTTATGTAAACTTCATTTCGTTAAAGAAGGTTAATTAACTTAAATATGTTAAGCTAAAGATTTGAAGCATTTCGATATCGATTGCTTAATACGCATATACAACAAAATCGACTTTGTACCTAAATAGAAGATTACGGAATCCTTCCAAATTCACTGCCGTTATACCGTTGATGATTTATGTAGACTTCAGTAAAATATAGAAAGTTAATTAACTTAAATATGTTAATCTAATGATTTGAAGAATTTCGATATCGACTGCTAAATGTGTATTAACAAGAGAATCGACTTTATACTTAAATATAAGATTATGGAATTCTTCTAAATGCACTGCCGTTATGCCGTCATAGCTTTATGTAAACTTCAGTTCGTTAAAGAAGGTTATCTAACTTAAATATGTTAAGCTAAAGATTTGAAGCATTTCGATATCGATTGCTAAATGTGTATTTACAACAAAATCGACTTTATACCTAAATATAACATTACGGAATTCTTCTAAATGCACTGCCGTTATGCCGCATTAGCGTTATGTAAATTTCAGTTCGTTAACGAAGATTTTTTAACTCAAGTATGTTAAACTAATGATTTGAAGCATTTCCATATCGATTGCTAAATGTGTATATATAAGAAAATCGACTTTATACCTAAATATAAGATTATGGAATTCTTCTAAATGCATTGCCGTTATGCCGTCATGGCTTTATGCAAACTTCAGTTCGTTAAAGAAGGTTTGTAAACTTAAATATGTTAAACTAAAAATTTAAAGCATTTCGATATCGATTGCTAAATGTGTATATACAACAAAATCGACTTTATACCTAGACATAAGATTACGGAATTCTTCTAAATGCACTGCCGTTATGCCGTCATGGCTTTATGTACACTTCAGTTCGTTAAAGAAGGTTTGTAACCTTAAATATGTTAAACTAAAGATTTGAAACATTTCGATATCGATTGCTAAATGTGTATATACAAGAAAATCGATTTAATACGTAAAGATAAGAATACGGAATTCTTCTTAATGCACTGCCGTTATATCATTTAGACTTTATGTGGACTTCAGTAAGATAAAGAAAGTTAATTAACTTAAATATGTTAATCTAATGGTTTGAAGCATTTCGATATCGATAGCTTAATATGTATATACAAGAAAATCGTCTTTATATATAAAATTACGGAATACTTCCAAATGCTCTGCCGTTATACCGTTAAGGCTTTATGTAAACTTCAGTAAGGTAAAGAAGATTAATTTACTTAAATATTTTAAACTAATTATTTGAAGCATTTCGATATCGATTGCTAAATGTGTATATACAAAAAAATCGATTTTATGGCTAAATATAAGATTACGGAATTTTTCTAAATGCACTGGCGTTATACCGTTAAGCATTTATGTAGACTTCAGTAAAATATAGAAAGTTAATTAACTTAAATATGTTAATCTAATGATTTGAAGAATTTCGATATCGACTGCTAAATGTGTATAAACAAGAGAATCGACTTTATACTTAAATATAGGATTACGGAATTCTTCTAAATGCACTGCCGTTATGCCGTCATGGCTTTATTTAAACTTCAGTTCGTTAAAGAAGGTTAATTAAATTAAATGTGTTAAGCTAAAGATTTGAAGAATTTCGATATCGATTGCTTAATACGCATATACAACAAAATCGACTTTGTACCCAAATATAAGATTACGGAATCCTTCCAAATTCACTGCCGTTATACCGTTAAGGATTTATGTAGACTTCAGTAAAATATAGAAAGTTAATTAACTTAAATATGTAAAACTAATGATTTTAAGCATTTTGATATCGATTGCTTAATGTGTAAATACAAGAAAATCGACTTTATACCTAAATATGAGATTATGGAATTTTTCTAAATGCACTGCCGTTATACCGTTAAGGCTTTATGTAGACTTCAGTAAGTTAAAGAAGGTTAATTAACTTAAATATGTTAAACTAATGATTTGAAGCATTTTGATGTCAATTGCTAAATGTGTAAATACAAGAAAATCGATTTTATACCTAAATATAAGATTACGGAATTCTTCTAAATGCACTGCCGGTATGCCGTCATGGCTTTATGTAAAGAAGGTTAATTAACTCAAATATGTTAAGCTAAAGATTTGAAGCATTTCGATATCGATTGCTAAATGTGTATATACAAGAAAATCGAATTTATACCTAAATATACGATTACGGAATTTTTCTAAATGCACTGCCGTTATGCCGCATTGGCTTTATGTAAATTTCAGTTCGTTAACGAAGGTTTATTAACTCAAGTATGTTAAACTAATGATTTGAAGCATTTCGATATCGATTGCTAAATGTGTATATACAACAAAATCGACTTTATACCTAAATATAAGATTACGGAATTCTTCTAAATGCACTGCCGGTATGCCGTCATGGCTTTATGTAAACTTCAGTTCGTTAAAGAAGGTTAATTAACTTAAATATGTTAAGCTAAAGATTTGAAGCATTTCGATATCGATTGCTAAATGTGTATATACAAGAAAATCGACTTTATACCTAAATATAAGATTACGGAATTCTTCTAAATACACTGCCGGTATGCCGTCATGGCTTTATGTTAGACTTCAGTACGTTAAAGAAAGTTTATTAACTTAAATATGTTAATCTAATGATTTGAAGCATTTCGATATCGATTGCTAAATGTGTATATACAAGAAAATCGACTTTATACCTAAATATAAGATTACGGAATTCTTCCAAATGCACTGCCGTTATGCCGTTATAGGCTTTATGTAAACTTCAGTTCGTTAAAGAAGGTTTAATTAACTTAAATATGTTAAACTAAAGATTTGAAGCATTTCGATATCGATTGCTAAATGTGTATATACAAGAAAATCGACTTTATACCTAAATATGAGATAACAGAATTCTTCTAAATGCACTGCCGTTATACTGTTAAGGCTTTATGTAGACTTCAGTAAGATAAAGAAAGTTTATTAACTTAAATATGTTAATCTAATGATTTGAAGCATTTCGATATCGATTGCTTAATGTGTATATACAAGAAAATCGACTTTATACCTAAATATAAGATTACGGAATTCTTCTAAATGCACTGCCGTTATGCCGTCATGGCTTTATGTAAACTTCAGTTCGTTAAAGAAGGTTAATTAACTTAAATATGTTAAGCTAAAGATTTGAAGCATTTCGATATCGATTGCTTAATGTGTATATACAAGAAAATCGACTTTATACCTAAATATAAGATTACGGAATCCTTCCAAATTCACTGCCGTTATACCGTTGAGGATTTATGTAGACTTCAGTAAGATAAAGAAAGTTAATTAACTTAAATATGTTAATCTAATGATTTGAAGTATTTCGATATCGATTGCTTAATGTGTATATACAACAAAATCGACTTTATACCTAAATATACGATTACGGAATTCTTCTAAATGCACTGCCGTTATGCCGCATTGGCTTTATGTAAATTTCAGTTCGTTAACGAAGGTTTATTAACTCAAGTATGTTAAACTAATGATTTGAAGCATTTCGATATCGATTGCTAAATGTGTATATACAAGAAAATCGACTTTATACCTAAATATAAGATTACGGAATTTTTCTAAATGCACTGCCGTTATGCCGCATTGGCTTTATGTAAACTTCAGTTCGTTAACGAAGGTTTATTAACTTAAGTATGTTAAACTAATGATTTGAAGCATTTCGATATCGATTGCTAAATGTGTATATACAACAAAATCGACTTTATACCTAGATATAAGATTACGGAATTCTTCTAAATGCACTGCCGTTATGCCGTCATGGCTTTATGTAAACTTCAGTTCGTTAAAGAAGGTTTGTTAACCTTAAATATGTTAAACTAAATATTTGAAGCATTTCGATATCGATTGCTAAATGTGTATATACAAGAAAATCGACTTTATACCTAAATATAAGATTACGGAATTCTTCTAAATGCACTGCCGTTATGCCGTCATGGCTTTATGTAAACTTCAGTTCGCTAAAGAAGGTTAATTAACTTAAATATGTTAAGCTAAAGACTTGAAGCATTTCGATATCGATTGCTAAATGTGTATATACAAGAAAATCGACTTTATACCTAAATATAAGATTACGGAATTCTTCCAAATGCACTGCCGTTATACCGTTAAGGCTTTATGTAAACTTCAGTAAGCTAAAGAAGGTTAATTAACTTAAATATGTTATACCAATGATTTGAAGCATTTCGATATCGATTGCTAAATGTGTATATACAACAAAATCGACTTTATACCTAAATATAAGATTACGGAATTCTTCTAAATGCACTGCCGTTATGCCGTCATGGCTTTATGTAAACTTCAGTTCGTTAAAGAAGGTTAATTAACTTAAATATGTTAAGCTAAAGATATGAAGCATTTCGATATCGATCGCTAAATGTGTATATACAAGAAAATCGACTTTATACCTAAATATAAGATTACGGAATTCTTCTAAATGCACTGCCGTTATGCCGCATTGGCTTTATGTAAATTTCAGTTCGTTAACGAAGGTTTATTAACTCAAGTATGTTAAACTAATGATTTGAAGCATTTCGATATCGATTGCTAAATGTGTATATACAACAAAATCGACTTTATACCTAAATATAAGATTACGGAATTCTTCTAAATGCACTGCCGTTATGCCGTCATGGCTTTATGTAAACTTCAGTTCGTTAAAGAAGGTTAATTAACTTAAATATGTTAAACTAAAAATTTGAAGCATTTCGATATCGATTGCTAAATGTGTATATACAAGAAAATCGACTTTATACCTAAATATAAGATTACGGAATTCTTCTAAATGCACTGCCGTTATGCCGTCATGGCTTTATGTAAACTTCAGTTCGTTAAAGAAGGTTAATTAACTTAAATATGTTAAACTAATAATTTGAAGCATTTCGATATCGATTGCTAAATGTGTATATACAAGAAAATCGACTTTATACCTAAATATACGATTACGGAATTCTTCTAAATGCACTGCCGTTATGTCGCAAGGCTTTATGTCAACTTCAGTTCGTTACAGAAGGTTTATTAACTTAAATATGTTAAACTAATGATTTGAAGTATTTCGATATCGATTGCTAAATGTGTATATACAACAAAATCGACTTTATACCTAAATATAAGATTACGGAATTCTTATAAATGCACTGCCGTTATGCCGTCATGGCTTTATGTAGACTTCAGTTCGTTAAAGCAGGTTTATTAACTTAAATATGTTAAACTAAATATTTGAAACATTTCGATATCGATTGCTAAATGTGTATATACAATAAAATCGACTTTATACCTAAATATAAGATTACGGAATTCTTCTAAATGCACTGCCGTTATGCCGTCATGGCTTTATGTAAACTTCAGTTCGCTAAAGAAGGTTAATTAACTTAAATATGTTAAGCTAAAGATTTGAAGCATTTCGATATCGATTGCTTAATGTGTATATACAAGAAAATCGACTTATACCTAAATATAAGATTACGGAATTCTTCCAAATGCACTGCCGTTATACCGTTAAGGCTTTATGTAAACTTCAGTAAGCTAAAGAAGGTTAATTAACTTAAATATGTTAATACTAATGATTTGAAGCATTTCGATATCGATTGCTAAATGTGTATATACAACAATAATCGACTTTATACCTAAATATAAGATTACGGAATTCTTCTAAATGCACTGCCGTTATACCGTCATGGCTTTATGTAAATTTCAGTTCGTTAAAGGAGGTTAATTAACTTAAATATATTAAGCTAAAGATTTGAAGCATTTCGATATCGATTGCTAAATGTGTATATACAAGAAAATCGACTTTATACCTAAATATAAGATTACGGAATTCTTCTAAATGCACTGCCGTTATGCCGTCATGGCTTTATGTAAACTTCAGTTCGTTAAAGAAGGTTTATTAACTTAAATATGTTAAACTAATGATTTGAAGCATTTCGATATCGATTGCTAAATGTGTATATACAACAAAATCGACTTTATACCTAAATATAAGATTACGGAATTCTTCTAAATGCACTGCCGTTATGCCGTCATGGCTTTATGTAAACTTCAGTTCGTTAAAGAAGGTTTGTAACCTTAAATATGTTAAACTAAAGATTTGAAACATTTCGAAATCGATTGCTAAATGTGTATATACAAGAAAATCGACTTTATACCTAAATATAAGATTACGGAATTCTTCTAAATGCACTGCCGTTATACCGTTAAGGCTTTATGTGAACTTCAGTAAGATAAAGAAGGTTAATTAACTTAAATATGTTAATCTAATGATTTGAAGCATTTCGATATCGATTGCTTAATGTGTATATACAAGAAAATCGACTTTATATATAAGATTACGGAATTCTTCCAAATGCACTGCCGTTATACCGTTAAGGCTTTATGTAAACTTCAGTAAGCTAAAGAAGGTTAATTAACTTAAATATGTTAAACTAATGATTTGAAGCATTTCGATATCGATTGCTAAATGTGTATATACAAGAAAATCGACTTTATACCTAAATATAAGATTACGGAATTCTTCTAAATGCACTGCCGTTATACCGTCATGGCTTTATGTAAACTTCAGTTCGTTAAAGAAGGTTAATTAACTTAAATATGTTAAACTAATGATTTGAAGCATTTCGATATCGATTGCTAAATGTGTATATACAAGAAAATCGACTTTATACCTAAATATAAGATTACGGAATTCTTCCAAATGCACTGCCGTTATGCCGTTATGGCTTTATGTAAACTTCAGTTCGTTAAAGAAGGTTTATTAACTTAAATATGTTAAACTAAAGATTTGAAGCATTTCGATATCGATTGCTAAATGTGTATATACAAGAAAATCGACTTTATACCTAAATATAAGATTACGGAATTCTTCTAAATGCACTGCCGTTATACCGTCAAAGGCTTTATGTAGACTTCAGTAAGATAAAGAAAGTTAATTAACTTAAATATGTTAATCTAATGATTTGAAGCATTTCGATATCGATTGCTTAATGTGTATATACAAGAAAATCGACTTTATACCTAAATATAAGTTTACGGAATTCTTCTAAATGCACTGCCGTTATAAAGTTAAGGCTTTATGTAGACTTCAGTAAGATAACAGAAGGTTAATTAACTTAAATATGTTAAACTAATGATTTGAAGCATTTCGATATCGATTGCTAAATGTGTATATACAAGAAAATCGACTTTATACCTAAATATGAGATTATGGAATTCTTCTAAATGCACTGCCGTTATACTGTTAAGGCTTTATGTAAACTTCAGTAAGCTAAAGAAGGTTAATTAACTTAAATATGTTAAACTAATGATTTGAAGCATTTCGATATCGATTGCTAAATGTGTATATACAAGAAAATCGACTTTATACCTAAATATAAGATTACGGAATTCTTCTAAATGCACTGCCGTTATGCCGCCATGGCTTTATGTAAACTTCAGTTCGTTAAAGAAGGTAAATTAACTTAAATATGTTAAGCTAAAATTTGAAGCATTTCGATATCGATTGCTAAATGTGTATATGCAAGCAAATCGACTTTATACCTAAATATAAGATTACGGAATTTTTCTAAATGCACTGCCGTTATACCGTTAAGGCTTTATGTAGACTTCAGTAAGCTAAAGAAGGCTAATTAACTTAAATATGTTAAACTAATGATTTGAAGCATTTCGATATCGATTGCTAAATGTGTAAATACAAGAAAATCGACTTTATACCTAAATATAAGATTACGGAATTCTTCCAAATGCACTTCCGTTATACCGTTAAGGCTTTATGTAAACTTCATTTCGTTAAAGAAGGTTAATTAACTTAAATATGTTAAACTAATGATTTGAAGCATTTTGATGTCGATTGCTAAATATGTAAATAAAAGAAAATCGACTTTATACCTAAATATGAGATTATGGAATTCTTCTAAATGCACTGCCGTTATACTGTTAAGTCTTTATGTAAACTTCAGTAAGCTAAAGAAGGTTAATTAACTTAAATATGTTAAACTAATGATTTGAAGCATTTTGATGTCGATTGCTAAATGTGTAAATACAAGAAAATCGACTTTATACCTAAATATAAGATTACGGAATTCTTCTAAATGCACTGCCGGTATGCCGTCGTGGCTTTATGTAAACTTCAGTTCGTTAAAGAAGGTTAATTAACTCAAATATGTTAAGCTAAAAATTTGAAGCATTTCGATATCGATTGCTAAATGTGTATATACAAGAAAATCGAATTTATACCTAAATATACGATTACGGAATTCTTCTAAATCCACTGCCGTTATGCCGTCATTGGCTTTATGTAAATTTCAGTTCGTTAACGAAAGTTTATTAACTCAAGTATGTTAAACTAATGATTTGAAGCATTTCGATATCGATTGCTAAATGTGTATATACAACAAAATCGACTTTATACCTAGATATAAGATTACGGAATTCTTTTAAATGCACTGCCGTTATGCCGTCATGGCTTTATGTAAACTTCAGTTCGTTAAAGAAGGTTTGTAACCTTAAATATGTTAAACTAAATATTTGAAACATTTCGAAATCGATTGCTAAATGTGTATATACAAGAAAATCGATTTTATACCTAAAGATAAGAATACGGAATTCTTCTAAATGCTCTGCCGTTATATCATTAAGGTTTATGTGAACTTCAGTAAGATAAAGAAAGTTAATTAATTTAAATATGTTAATCTAATGGTTTGAAGCATTTCGATATCGATTGCTTAATGTGTATATACAAGAAAATCGTCTTTATATATAAAATTACGGAATTCTTCCAAATGCACTGCCGTTATACCGTTAAGGCTTTATGTAAACTTCAGTAAGGTAAAGAAGATTAATTTACTTAAATATGTTAAACTAATGATTTGAAGAATTTCGATATCGATTGCTAAATGTGTATATAAAAGAAAATCGACTTTATACCTAAATATAGGATTACAGAATTCTTCTAAATGCACTGCCGTTATGCCGCCATGGCTTTATGTTAGCTTGAGTGCGTTAAAGATGGTTTATTAACTTAAATATGTTAAACTAATGATTTGAAGCATTTCGATATCGATTGGTAAATTTGTATATACAAGAAAATCGACTTTATACCCAAATATAAGATTACAGAATTCTTCCAAATGCACTGCCTTTATACCGTTTAGGCTTTATGTAGACTTCAGTTCGTTAAAGCAGGTTTATTAACTTAAATATGTTAAACTAAAGATTTGAAACATTTCGATATGGATTGCTAAATGTGTATATACAAGAAAATCGACTTTATACCTAAATATAAGATTACGGAATTCTTCTAAATGCACTGCCGTTATACCCCAAAGGCATTATGTAGACCTCAGTAAGATAAAGAAAGTTAATTAACTTAAATTTGTTAATCTTATGATTTGAAGCATTTCGATATCGATTGCTTAATGTGTATATACAAGAAAATCGACTTTATACCTAAATATAAGTTTACGGAATTCTTCTAAATGCACTGCCGTTATAAAGTTAAGGCTTTATGTAAACTTCAGTAATATAACAAAGGTTAATTAACTTAAATATGTTAAACTAATGATTTGAAGCATTTTGATGTCGATTGCTAAATGTTTATATACAAGAAAATCGACTTTATACCTAAATATGAGATTATGGAATTCTTCTAAATGCACTGCCGTTATACTGTTAAGGCTTTATGTAAACTTCAGTAAGCTAAAGAAGGTTAATTAACTTAAATATGTTAAACTAATGCTTTGAAGCATTTTGATGTCGATTGCTAAATGTGTAAATACAAGAAAATCGACTTTATACCTAAATATAAGATTACGGAATTCTTCTAAATGCACTGACGGTATGCCGACATGGCTTTGTATAAACTTCACTTCGTTAAAGAAGGTAAATTAGCTTAAATATATTAAGCTAAAATTTGAAGCATTTCGATATCGATTGCTAAATGGGTGTATGCAAGCAAATCGACCTTATACCTAAATATAAGATTACGGAATTTTTCTAAATGCACTGCCGTTATACCGTTAAGGCTTTGTGTAGACTTTAGTAAGCTAAAGAAGGCTAATTAACTTAAATATGTTAAACTAATGATTTGAAGCATTTTGATGTCGATTGCTAAATGTGTAAATACAAGAAAATCGACTTTATACCTAAATATGAGATTATGGAATTCTTCTAAATGCACTGCCGTTATACTGTTAAGGCTTTATGTAAACTTCAGTAAGTTAAAGAAGGTTAATTAACTTAAATATGTTAAACTAATGATTTGAAGCATTTTGATGTCGATTGCTAAATGTGTAAATACAAGAAAATCGACTTTATACCTAAATATAAGATTACGGAATTCTTCTAAATGCACTGCCGGTATGCCGTCATGGCTTTATGTAAACTTCAGTTCGTTAACGAAGGTTTATTAACTCAAGTATATTAAACTAATGATTTGAAGCATTTCGATATCGATTGCTAAATGTGTATATACAAAAAATCGACTTTATACTTAAATATAGGATTATGGAATTCTTCTAAATGCACTGCCGTTATGCCGTCATGGCTTTATGTAAACTTCAGTTCGTTAAAGAAGTTTAATTAACTTAAATATGTTAAGCTAAAGATTTGAAGCATTTCGATATCGATTGCTAAATGGGTGTATAGAAGAAAATCGACTTTATACCTAAATATAAGAATACGGAATTTTTCTAAATGCACTGCTGTTATAAAGTTAAGGCTTTATGTAGACTTCAGTAAGATAAAGAAAGTTAATTAACTTAAATATATTAATCTAATGACTTGAAGCATTTCAATATCGATTGCTAATTGTGTATATACAAGAAAATCGACTTTACATATAAGATTACGGAATTCTTCCAAATGCACTTCCGTTATACCGTTAAGGCTTTATGTAAACTTCAGTTCGTTAAAGAAGGTTAATTAACTTAAATATGTTAAGCTAAAGATTTGAAGCATTTCGATATCGATTGCTAAATGTGTATATACAACAAAATCGACTTTATACCTAAATATAAGATTACGGAATCCTTCCAAATTCACTGCCGTTATACCGTTGATGATTTATGTAGACTTCAGTAAAATATAGAAAGTTAATTAACTTAAATATGTTAATCTAATGATTTGAAGAATTTCGATATCGACTGCTAAATGTGTATAAACAAGAGAATCGACTTTATACTTAAATATAGGATTATGGAATTCTTCTAAATGCACTGCCGTTATGCCGTCATGGCTTTATGTAAACTTCAGTTCGTTAAAGAAGGTTATTTAACTTAAATATGTTAAGCTAAAGATTTGAAGCATTTCGATATCGATTGCTAAATGTGTATATACAACAAAATCGACTTTATACCTAAATATAAGATTACGGAATTCTTCTAAATGCACTGCCGTTGTGCCGCATTGGCGTTATGTAAATTTCAGTTCGTTAACGAAGATTTTTTAACTCAAGTATGTTAAACTAATGATTTGAAGCATTTCCATATCGATTGCTAAATGTGTATATATAAGAAAATCGACTTTATACCTAAATATAAGATTATGGAATTCTTCTAAATGCACTGCCGTTATGCCGTCATGGCTTTATGCAAACTTCAGTTCGTTAAAGAAGGTTTGTAAACTTAAATATGTTAAACTAAAAATTTGAAGCATTTCGATATCGATTGCTAAATGTGTATATACAAAAAAATCGACTTTATACCTAGATATAAGATTACGGAATTCTTCTAAATGCACTGTCGTTATGCCGTCATGGCTTTGTGTAAACTTCAGTTCGTTAAAGAAGGTAAATTAACTTAAATATATTAAGCTAAAATTTGAAGCATTTCGATATCGATTGCTAAATGGGTGTATGCAAGCAAATCGACCTTATACCTAAATATAAGATTACGGAATTTTTCTAAATGCACTGCCGTTATACCGTTAAGGCTTTGTGTAGACTTTAGTAAGCTAAAGAAGGCTAATTAACTTAAATATGTTAAACTAATGACTTGAAGCATTTTGATGTCGATTGCTAAATATGTAAATACAAGAAAATCGACTTTATACCTAAATATGAGATTATGGAATTCTTCTAAATGCACTGCCGTTATACTGTTAAGGCTTTATGTAAACTTCAGTAAGCTAAAGAAGGTTAATTAACTTAAATATGTTAAACTAATGATTTGAAGCATTTTGATGTCGATTGCTAAATGTGTAAATACAAGAAAATCGACTTTATACCTAAATATAAGATTACGGAATTCTTCTAAATGCACTGCCGGTATGCCGTCATGGCTTTATGTAAACTTCAGTTCGTTAAAGAAGGTTAATTAACTCAAATATGTTAAGCTAAAAATTTGAAGCATTTCGATATCGATTGCTAAATGTGTATATACAAGAAAATCGAATTTATACCTAAATATACGTTTACGGAATTTTTCTAAATCCACTGCCGTTATGCCGCATTGGCTTTATGTAAATTTCAGTTCGTTAACGAAAGTTTATTAACTCAAGTATGTTAAACTAATGATTTGAAGCATTTCGATATCGATTGCTAAATGTGTATATACAACAAAATCGACTTTATACCTAAATATAAGATTACGGAATTCTTCTAAATGCACTGCCGTTATACCGTTAAGGCTTTATGTAAACTTCAGTTCGTTAAAGAAGACTAAATAACTTAAAAATGTTAAACTAAAAATTTGAAGCATTTCGATATCGATTGCTAAATTGGTATATACAAGAAAATCGACTTTATACCTAAATATAAGATTACAGAATTCTTCTAAATGCACTGCCGTTATGCCGCCATGGCTTTATGTTAGCTTGAGTGCGTTAAAGAAGGTTAATTAACTTAAATATGTTAAACTAATGATTTGAAGCATTTCGATATCGATTGCTAAATGTGTATAAACAAGAGAATCGACTTTATACTTAAATATAGGATTACGGAATTCTTCTAAATGCACTGCCGTTATGCCGTCATGGCTTTATTTAAACTTCAGTTCGTTAAAGAAGGTTAATTAAATTAAACGTGTTAAGCTAAAGATTTGAAGAATTTCGATATCGATTGCTTAATACGCATATACAACAAAATCGACTTTGTACCCAAATATAAGATTACGGAATCCTTCCAAATTCACTGCCGTTATACCGTTAAGGATTTATGTAGACTTCAGTAAAATATAGAAAGTTAATTAACTTAAATATGTAAAACTAATGATTTGAAGCATTTTGATATCGATTGCTTAATGTGTATATACAAGAAAATCGACTTTATATATAAGATTGCGGAATTTTTCTAAATGCACTGCCGTTATACCGTTAAGGCTTTATGTAAACTTCAGTAAATTAAATAAGGTTAATTAAGTTAAATATGTAAAACTAATGATTTGAAGCATTTCGATATCGATTGCTAAATGTGTAAATACAAGAAAATCGACATTATACCTAAATATAAGATTACGGAATTCTTCTAAATGCACTGCCGTTATAAAGTTAAGGCTTTATGTAGACTTCAGTAAGATAACAAAGGTTAATTAACTTAAATATGTTAAACTAATGATTTGAAGCATTTCGATATCGATTGCTAAATGTGTATATACAAGAAAATCGACTTTATACCTAAATATGAGATTACGGAATTCTTCTAAATGCACTGCCGTTATGCTGTTAAGGCTTTATGTAAACTTCAGTAAGCTAAAGAAGGTTAATTAACTTAAATATGTTAAACTAATGATTTGAAGCATTTTGATGTCGATTGCTAAATGTGTATATACAAGAAAATCGACTTTATACCTAAATATAAGATTACGGAATTCTTCTAAATGCACTGCCGGTATGCCGTCATGGCTTTGTGTAAACTTCAGTTCGTTAAAGAAGGTAAATTACCTTAAATATGTTAAACTAATGATTTGAAGCATTTCGATATCGATTGCTAATTGTGTATATAGAAGAAAATCGACTTTATACCTGAATATAAGTTTACGGAATTCTTCTAAATGCACTGCCGTTATACCGTTAAGGCTTATTGTAGAATTCAGTAAGGTAAAGAAGGTTAATTAACTTAAATATGTTAATCTAAAGATTTGAAGCATTTTGATATCGATTGCTAAATGTGTATATGCAAGAAAATCGACTTTATACCTAAATATAAGATTACGGAATTCTTCTAAATGCACTGCCGGTATGCCGTCATGGCTTTATGTAAACTTCAGTTCGTTAAAGAAGGTTAATTAACTTAAATATGTTAAGCTAAAGATTTGAAGCATTTCGATATCGATTGCTAAATGTGTATATACAAGAAAATCGACTTTATACCTAAATATAAGATTACGGAATTTTTCTAAATGCACTGCCGTTATGCCGTCATTGGCTTTATGTAAATTTAAGTTCGTTAACGAAGGTTTATTAACTCAAGTATGTTAAATTAATGATTTGAAGCATTTCGATATCGATTGCTAAATGCGTATATACAACCAAATCGACTTTATACCTAAATATAAGATTACGGAATTCTTCTAAATGCACTGCCGGAATGCCGTCATGGCTTTATGTAAATTTCAGTACGTTAACGAAGGTTTATTAACTCAAGTATATTAAACTAATGATTTGAAGCATTTCGATATCGATTGCTAAATGTGTATATACAACAAAATCGACTTTATACCTAAATATAAGATTACGGAATCCTTCCAAATTCACTGCCGTTATACCGTTAAGGATTTATGTAGACTTCAGTAAAATATAGAAAGTTAATTAACTTAAATATGTAAAACTAATGATTTGAAGCATTTTGATATCGATTGCTTAATGTGTATATACAAGAAAATCGACTTAATATATAAGATTGCGGAATTTTTCTAAATGCACTGCCGTTATACCGTTAAGGCTTTATGTAAACTTCAGTAAATTAAATAAGGTTAATTAAGTTAAATATGTAAAACTAATGATTTGAAGCATTTCGATATCGATTGCTAAATGTGTAAATACAAGAAAATCGACATTATACCTAAATATAAGATAACGGAATTCTTCTAAATGCACTGCCGTTATAAAGTTAAGGCTTTATGTAGACTTCAGTAAGATAACAAAGGTTAATTAACTTAAATATGTTAAACTAATGATTTGAAGCATTTTGATGTCGATTGCTAAATGTGTATATACAAGAAAATCGACTTTATACCTAAATATGAGATTATGGAATTCTTCTAAATGCACTGCCGTTATGCTGTTAAGGCTTTATGTAAACTTCAGTAAGCTAAAGAAGGTTAATTTACTTAAATATGTTAAACTAATGATTTGAAGCATTTTGATGTCGATTGCTAAATGTTTAAATACAAGAAAATCGACTTTATACCTAAATATAAGATTACGGAATTCTTCTAAATGCACTGCCGGTATGCCGTCATGGCTTTGTGTAAACTTCAGTTCGTTAAAGAAGGTAAATTAACTTAAATATATTAAGCTAAAATTTGAAGCATTTCGATATCGATTGCTAAATGGGTGTATGCAAGCAAATCGACCTTATACCTAAATATAAGATTACGGAATTTTTCTAAATGCACTGCCGTTATACCGTTAAGGCTTTATGTAGACTTTAGTAAGCTAAAGAAGGCTAATTAACTTAAATATGTTAAACTAATGATTTGAAGCATTTTGATGTCGATTGCTAAATGTGTAAATACAAGAAAATCGACATTATACCTAAATATAAGATTACGGAATTCTTCTAAATGCACTGCCGGTATGCCGTCATGGCTTTATGTAAACTTCAGTTCGTTAAAGAAGGTTAATTAACTTAAATATGTTAAGCTAAAGATTTGAAGCATTTCGATATCGATTGCTAAATGTGTATATACAAGAAAATCGAATTTATACCTAAATATACGATTACGGAATTTTTCTAAATGCACTGCCGTTATGCCGCATTGGCTTTATGTAAATTTAAGTTCGTTAACGAAGGTTTATTAACTCAAGTATGTTAAATTAATGATTTGAAGCATTTCGATATCGATTGCTAAATGCGTATATACGACCAAATCGACTTTATACCTAAATATAAGATTACGGAATTCTTCTAAATGCACTGCCGGTATGCCGTCATGGCTTTATGTAAATTTCAGTTCGTTAACGAAGGTTTATTAACTCAAGTATATTAAACTAATGATTTGAAGCATTTCGATATCGATTGCTAAATGTGTATATACAACAAAATCGACTTTATACCTAAATATAAGATTACGGAATCCTTCCAAATTCACTGCCGTTATACCGTTGAGGATTTATGTAGACTTCAGTAAAATATAGAAAGTTAATTAACTTAAATATGTTAATCTAATGATTTGAAGAATTTCTTTATCGACTGCTAAATGTGTATAAACAAGAGAATCGACTTTATACATAAATATAGGATTATGGAATTCTTCTAAATGCACTGCCGTTATGCCGTCATGGCTTTATGTAAACTTCAGTTCGTTAAAGAAGTTTAATTAACTTAAATATGTTAAGCTAAAGATTTGAAGCATTTCGATATCGATTGCTAAATGGGTGTATAGAAGAAAATCGACTTTATACCTAAATATAAGAATACGGAATTTTTCTAAATGCACTGCTGTTATAAAGTTAAGGCTTTATGTAGACTTCAGTAAGATAAAGAAAGTTAATTAACTTAAATATATTAATCTAATGACTTGAAGCATTTCAATATCGATTGCTTATTGTGTATATACAAGAAAATCGACTTTACATATAAGATTACGGAATTCTTCCAAATGCACTTCCGTTATACCGTTAAGGCTTTATGTAAACTTCAGTTCGTTAAAGAAGGTTAATTAACTTAAATATGTTAAGCTAAAGATTTGAAGCATTTCGATATCGATTGCTTAATACGCATATACAACAAATTCGACTTTGTACCTAAATAGAAGATTACGGAATCCTTCCAAATTCACTGCCGTTATACCGTTGATGATTTATGTAGACTTCAGTAAAATATAGAAAGTTAATTAACTTAAATATGTTAATCTAATGATTTGAAGAATTTCGATATCGATTGCTAAATGTGTATAAACAAGAGAATCGACTTTATACTTAAATATAGGATTATGGAATTCTTCTAAATGCACTGCCGTTATGCCGTCATGGCTTTATGTAAACTTCAGTTCGTTAAAGAAGGTTATTTAACTTAAATATGTTAAGCTAAAGATTTGAAGCATTTCGATATCGATTGCTAAATGTGTATATACAACAAAATCGACTTTATACCTAAATATAAGATTACGGAATTCTTCTAAATGCACTGCCGTTATGCCGCATTGGCGTTATGTAAATTTCAGTTCGTTAACGAAGGTTTATTAACTCAAGTATGTTAAACTAATGATTTGAAGCATTTCCATATCGATTGCTAAATGTGTATATATAAGAAAATCGACTTTATACCTAAATATAAGATTATGGAATTCTTCTAAATGCACTGCCGTTATGCCGTCATGGCTTTATGCAAACTTCAGTTCGTTAAAGAAGGTTTGTAAACTTTAATATGTTAAACTAAAAATTTGAAGCATTTCGATATCGATTGTTAAATGTGTATATACAACAAAATCGACTTTATACCTAGATATAAGATTACGGAATTCTTCTAAATGCACTGTCGTTATGCCGTCATGGCTTTATGTACACTTCAGTTCGTTAAAGAAGGTTTGTAAGCTTAAATATGTTAAACTAATGATTTGAAGCATTTCGATATCGATTGCTAAATGTGTATATACAACAAAATCGACTTTATACCTAGATATAAGATTACGGAATTCTTCTAAATGCACTGCCGTTATGCCGTCATGGCTTTATGTAAACTTCAGTTCGTTAAAGAAGGTTTGTAACCTTAAATATGTTAAACTAAAGATTTGAAACATTTCGATATCGATTGCTAAATGTGTATATACAAAAGAATCGACTTTATACTTTAATATAAGATTACGGAATTCTTCTAAATGCACTGCCGTTATGCCGTCATGGCTTTATGCAAACTTCAGTTCGTTAAAGAAGGTTTGTAAGCTTAAATATGTTAAACTAATGATTTGAAGCATTTCGATATCGATTGCTAAATGTGTATATACAACAAAATCGACTTTATACCTAGATATAAGATTACGGAATTCTTCTAAATGCACTGCCATTATGCCGTCATGGCTTTATGTAAACTTCAGTTCGTTAAAGAAGGTTTGTAACCTTAAATATGTTAAACTAAAGATTTGAAACATTTCGATATCGATTTCTAAATGTGTATATACAAGAAAATAGATTTTATACCTAAAGATAAGAATGCGGAATTCTTCTAAAGGCACTGCCGTTATATCATTTAGGCTTTATGTGGACTTCAGTAAGATAAAGAAAGTTAATTAACTTAAATATGTTAATCTAATGGTTTGAAGCATTTCGACATCGATTGCTTAATGTGTATATACAAGAAAATCATTTTTATATATAAAATTACGGAATTCTTCCAAATGCACTGCCGTTATACCGCTAAGGCTTTATGTAGACTTCGGTAAGGTAAAGAAGATTAATTTACTTAAATATGTTAAACTAATGATTTGAAGAATTTCGATATCGATTGCTAAATGTGTATATAGAAGAAAATCGACTTTATACCTAAATATAGGATTACGGAATTCTTCTAAATGCACTGCCGGTATGCCGCCATGGCTTTATGTTAGCTTGAGTGCGTTAAAGATTGTTTATTAACTTAAATATGTTAATCTAATGATTTGAAGCATTTCAATATCGATCGTTTAATGAGTATATACAAGAAAATTGACTTTACATATAAGATTACGGAATTCTTCCAAATGCACTGCCGTTATACCGTTAAGGCTTTATGTAGACTTCAGTAAGATTAAGAAAGTTAATTAACTTAAATATGTTAATCTAATGATTTGAAGCATTTCGATATCGATTGCTAAATGTGTATATAAAAGAAAATCGACCTTATACTTAAATATAAGATTACGGAATTATTCTAAATGCACTGCCGTTATGCCGTTATGGCTTTATGTAAACTTCAGTAAGACAAAGACAGTTTATTAACTTAAATATGTAAAAGAAATGATTTGAAGCAATTTGATATCAATTGCTAAATGTGTAAATACAAGAAAATCGAATTTATACCTAAATATACAATCACGGAATTTTTCTAAATGCACTGCAGTTATGCCGACATGGTTTATGTAAACTTCAGTTCGTTAAAGAAGGTTTATAAACTTAAATATGTTAAACTAATGATGTGGGGCATTTCGATATCGATTGCTTAATGTGTATATCCAAGGAAATCGAATTTATACCTAAATATAAGAATACGGAATTCTTCCAAATGCACAGCCGTTATACCGTGGTGGATTTATGCAGACTTCAGTAAGATATAGAAAGTTAATTAACTTAAATATGTTAATCTAATGATTTGAAGAATTTCGATATCGATTGCTAAATGTGTGCATACAAAAGAATCGACTTTATACTTTAATATAAGATTACGGAATTCTTCTAAATGCACTGCCGTTATGCCGTCATGGCTTTATGTAACTTCAGTAAGATAAAGAAAGTTAATTAGCTTAAATATGTTAATCTTATGATTTGAAGCATTTCGGTATCGATTGCTAAATGTGTATATATAAGAAGATCGACTTGATACCTAAATATAAGATTATGGAATTCTTCTAAATGCACTGCCGTTATGCCGTTATGGCTTTATGCAAACTTCAGTTCGTTAAAGAAGGTTTGTAAGCTTAAATATGTTAATCTAATGATTTGAAGCATTTCGATATCGATTGCTAAATGTGTATGTACAACAAAATCGACTGTATACCTAGATATGAGATTACGGAATTCTTCTAAATGCACTGCCGTTATGCCGTCATGGCTTTATGTAAACTTCAGTTCGTTAAAGAAGGTTTGTAACCTTAAATATGTTAAACTAAAGATTTGAATTATTTCGATATCGATTGCTAAATGTGTATATACAAGAAAATCGATTTTATACCTAAAGATAAGATTCTTCTAAATGCACTGCCGTTGTATCATTTAGGCTTTATGTGGACTTCAGTAAGATAAAGAAAGTTAATTAACTTAAATATGTTAATCTTATGATTTGAAGCATTTCGGTATCGATCGCTAAATGTGTATATATAAGAAGATCGACTTTATACCTAAATATAAGATTATGGAATTCTTCCAAATGCACTGCCGTTATACCGTTGTGGATTTATGCAGACTTCAGTAAGATATAGAAAGTTAATTAACTTAAATATGTTAATCTAATGACTTGACGAATTTCGATATCGATTGCTAAATGTGTGCATACAAAAGAATCGACTTTATACATTAATATAAGATTACGGAATTCTTCTAAATGCACTGCCGTTATGCCGTCATGGCTTTATGTAGACTTCAGTAAAATAAAGAAAGTTAATTAGCTTAAATATGTTAATCTTATGATTTGCAGCATTTTGGTATCGATCGCTAAATGTGTATATATAAGAAGATCGAATTTATACCTAAATATAAGATTACGGAATTTTTCTAAATGCACTGCCGTTATGCCGTCATGGCTTTATGTAAACTTCAAATCGTTAAAGAAAGTTTGTAACCTTAAATATGTTAAACTAAAGATTTGAAGCATTTCGATATCGATTGCTAAATGTGTATATTCAAGAAAATCGACTCTATACCTAAATATAAGATTACGGAATTCTTCTAAATGCACTGTCGTTATGCCGTCATGGCTTTATGTACACTTCAGTTCGTTAAAGAAGGTTTGTAAGCTTAAATATGTTAAACTAATGATTTGAAGAATTTCGATATCGATTGCTAAATTTGTGCATACAAAAGAATCGACTTTATACTTTAATATAAGATTACGGAATTCTTCTAAATGCACTGCCGTTATGCCGTCATGGCTTTACGTAGACTTCAGTAAGATAAAGAAAGTTAATTAGCTTAAATATGTTAATCTTATGATTTGAAGCATTTCGGTATCGATCGCTAAATGTGTATATATAAGAAGATCGAATTTATACCTAAATATAAGATTATGGAATTCTTCTAAATGCACTGCCGTTATGCCGTCATGGCTTTATGCAAACTTCAGTTCGTTAAAGAAGGTTTGTAAACTTAAATATGTTAAACTAAAAATTTGAAGCATTTCGATATCAATTGCTTAATGTGTACATACAAGAAAATCGTTTTTATATATAAAATTACGGAATTCTTCCAAATGCACTGCCGTTATACCGTTAAGGCTTTATGTAAACTTCAGTAAGGGAAAGAAGATTAATTTACTTAAATATGTTAAACTAATGATTTGAAGAATTTCGATATCGATTGCTAAATGTGTATATAGAAGAAAATCGACTTTATACCTAAATATAGGATTACGGAATTCTTCTAAATGCACTGCCGTTATGCCGCCATGGCTTTATGTTAGCTTGAGTGCGTTAAAGATGGTTTATTAACTTAAATATGTTAATCTAATGATTTGAAGCATTTTGATGTCGACTGCTAAATGTGTATGTAGAAGAAAATCGACTTTATACCGAAATATAAGATTACGGAATTCTTCTAAATGCACTTATGTAAACTTCAGTAAGATAAAGAAAGTTAATTAACTTAAATATGTTAATCTAATGATTTGAAGAATTTCGATATCGATTGCTAAATGTGTATATACAAGAAAATCGAATTTATACTTAAACATAAGATTACGGAATTATTCTAAATGCACTGCCGTTATGCCGTTATGGCTTTATGTAAACTTCAGTAAGACAAAGAAAGTTTATTAACTTAAATATGTAAAAGAAATGATTTGAAGCAATTTGATATCGATTGCTAAATGTGTATATACAAGAAAAACGAATTTATACCTAAATATACGATCACGGAATTTTTCTAAATGCACTGTAGTTATGCCGACATGGTTTATGTAAACTTCAGTTTGTTAAAGAAGGTTTATAAACTTAAATATGTTAACCTAATGATGTGAGGCATTTCGATATCGATTGCTAAATGCGTATATCCAAGAAAATCGACTTTATACATAAATATAAGAATACGGACTTTTTCCAAATGCACTGCCGTTATACCGTTGTGGATTTATGCAGACTTCAGTAAGATATAGTAAGTAAATTAACTTAAATATGTTAATCTGATGATTTGAAGAATTTCGATATCGACTGCTAAATGTGTGCATACAAAAGAATCGGTTTAATACATTAATATAAGATTACGGAATTCTTCTAAATGCACTGCCGTTATGCCGTCATGGCTTTATGTAGACTTCAGTAAGATAAAGAAAGTTAATTAGCTTAAATATGTTTATCTTATGATTTGAAGCATTTCGATATCGATTGCTTAATGTGTATATACAAGAAAATCGACTTTATATATAAGATTACGGAATTCTTCCAAATGCACTGCCGTTATACCGTAAAGGCTTTCTGTAGACTTCGGTAAGGTAAAGAAGGTTAATTAACTTAAATATGTTAACCTAATGATTTGAAGCATTTCGATATCGATTGCTAAATGTGTAAATACAAGCAAATCGAATTTATACCTAAATATACGATTACGGAATTTTTCTTAATGCACTGCCGTTATGCCGTTAAGGCTTTATGTAGACTTCAGTAAGATAAAGAAAGTTAACTAATTTAAATATGTAAAACTAATGATTTTAAGCATTTTGATATCGATTGATTAATGTGTATATACAAGAAAATCGACTTTATATATAAGATTGCGGAATTCTTATAAATGCACTGCCGTTATACCGTTAAGGCTTTATGTAAACTGCAGTAAATTAAATAAGGTTAATTAAGTTAAATATGCAAAACTAATGATTTGAAGCGTTTTGATTTCGATTGCTAAATGTGTATATACAAGAAAATCCACTTTATACCTAAATATAAGATTACGGAATTCTTCCAAATGCACTGCCGTTATGCCGCCATAGCTTTATGTAGACTTCAGCAAGATAAAGAAAGTTAATTAACTTAAATTTGTTAATCTAATGATTTGAAGCATTTCGATATCGATTGCTTAATGTGTATGTACAAGAAAATCGACTTTATACCTAAATATAAGATTACGAAATTCTTCCAAAAATGCACTGCCGTTATACCGTTAAGGCTTTATGTAGACTTCAGTAAGATAAAGAAAGCTAACTAACTTAAATATGTAAAACTAATGATTTGAAGCATTTTGATATCGATTGCTTAATGTGTATATACAAGACAATCGACTTTATATATAAGATTACGGAATTCTTCTAAATGCTCTGCCGTTATACCGTTAAGGCTTTATGTAAACTTCAGTAAGTTAAGGAAAGGTAATTAACTTAAATATGTTAAAGTTAAGATTTGAAGCATTTCGATATCGATTGCTAAATGGGTATATACAAGAAAATCGACTTTACACCTAAATATAAGAATACGGAATTCCTCTAAATGCATTGCCGTTATACCGTTAAGGCGTTATGTAGACTTCAGTAAGATAGAGAAAGTTAATTAACTTAAATATGTTAATCTAATGATTTGAAGCATATCGTTATCGATTGTTTAATGTGTATATACAAGAAAATCGTTTGTATATATAAGATTACGGAATTCTTCCAAATGCACTGCCGTTATGCCTTTAAGGCTTTATGTAAACTTCAGCAAGGTAAAGACGGTTAATTAACTTAAATATGTTAATCTAATGATTTGGAGCATTTTGATATCGATTGCTTAATGTGTATATACAAAAAAATCGTTTTTACACCTAAATATAAGAATACGGAATTCTTCTAAATGCGCTGTCGTTATACCGTTAAGGCTTAATGTAAACTTCAGTAAGGTTAGGAAGGTTAGTTAACTTAAATATGTTAAATTAATGATTTTAAGCATTTCGATATCGATTTCTAAATGTGTATCTACAACAAAATCGAATTTATACCTAAATATACGATCACGGAATTTTTCTAAATGCACTGCAGTTATGCCGTTAGGGCTTTATGTAGACTTCAGTAAGATAAAGAAAGTTAATTAATTTAAATATGTTTATCTAATGAGTTGAAGCATTTCGATATCGATTGCTTAATGTGTATATACAAGAAAATCGACTTTATATATAAGATTGCGGAATTCTTCTAAATGCACTGCCGTTATACCGTTAAGGCTTTATGTAAACTTCAGTAAATTAAATAAGGTTAATTTAGTTAAATATGTAAAACTAATGATTTGAAGCATTCCGATATCGATTGCTAAATGTGTATATACAAGAAAATCGACTTTATACCTAAATATAAGATAACGGAATTCTTCTTAATGCGCTGCCGGTATGCCGCCATGGCTTTATGTAGACTTCAGTAAGATAAAGAAAGTTAATTAACTTAAATATGTTAATCTAATGATTTGAAGCATTTCGATATCGATTGCTTAATGTGTATGTACAAGAAAATCGACTTTATACCTAAATATAAGATTACGAAATTCTTCCAAAAATGCACTGCCGTTATGCCGTTAGGGCTTTATGTAGACTTCAGTAAGATAAAGAAAGTTAATTAATTTAAATATGTTTATCTAATGAGTTGAAGCATTTCGATATCGATTGCTAAATGGGTATATACAAGAAAATCGACTTTACACCTAAATATAAGAATACGGAATTCTTCTAAATGCATTGCCGTTATACCGTCAAGGCTTAATGTAGACCTCAGTAAGATAAAGAAAATTAATTAACTTAAATATGTTAATCTAATGATTTGATGCATTTCGTTATCGATTGCTTAATGTGTATATACAAAAAAATCGTTTTTATATATAAGATTACGGAATTCTTCCAAATGCACTGCCGTTATACCGTTAAGGCTTTATGTAAACTTCAGCAAGGTAAAGAAGGTTAATTAACTTAAATATGTTAATCTAATGATTTGAAGCATTTTGATATCGGTTGCTTAATGTGTATATACAAAAAAATCGTTTTTACACATAAATATAAGAATACGGAATTCTTCTAAATGCACTGCCGTTATACCGTTAAGGCTTTATGTAGACTTCAGTAAGGTAAAGAAGGTTTATTAACTTAAATATGTTAAACTAAAGATTTGAAGCATTTCGATATCGATTGGTAAATGGGTATATACAAGAAAATCGACTACAATATACCTAAATATAAGATTACGGAACTCTTCTAAATGCACTGCAGTTATGCCTTTAGACATAAAGCCCAAATGCACTGCCGTTATACCGTTAAGTCTTTATGTAGACTACAGTAAGATAAAGAAAGCTAACTAACTTAAATATGTAAAACTAATGATTTGAAGCATTTTGATATCGATTGCTTAATGTGTATATACAAGAAAATCGACTTTATATATAAGATTACGGAATTCTTCTAAATGCACTGCCGTTATACCGTTAAGGCTTTATGTAAACTTCAGTTCGTTAAAGAAGTTAATTAACTTAAATATGTTAAAGTTAAGATTTGAAGCATTTCGATATCGATTGCTAAATGGGTATATACAAGAAAATCGACTTTACACCTAAATATAAGAATACGGAATACTTCTAAATGCACTGCCGTTATACGGTTAAGGCTTTATGTAGACTTCAGTAAGATAAAGAAAGTTAATTAACTTAAATGTGTTAATCTAATGATTTGAAGCAATTTGGTATCGATTGCTTATTGTGTATATACAAGAAAATCGACCTTATACCTGAATATAAGTTTACGGAATTCTTCTAAATGCACTGCCGTTATACCGTTATGGCTTTATGTAGACTTCAGTAAGGTAAAGAAGGTTTATTAACTTAAATATGTTAAACTAATGATTTGAAGCATTTCGATATCGATTGCTAAATGTGTATATACAAGAAAATCGACTTTATACCTAAATATAAGTTCACGGAGTTCTTTCAAATGCACTGCCGTTATGCCGCCACGGCTTTATGTTAGCTTGAGTGCGTTAAAGAAGGTTAATTAACTTAAACATGTTAAGCTAATGATTTGAAGCATTTCGATATCGATTGCTTAATGTGTATATACAAGAAAATCGACTTTATACCTAAATATAAGTTTACGGAGTTGTTTCAAATGCACTGCCGTTATGCCGCCACGGCTTTATGTTAGCTTGAGTGCGTTAAAGTAGGTTTAATAACTTAAATATGTTAAACTAATGATTTGAAGCATTTCGATATCGATTGCTTAATGTGTATATACAAGAAAATCGACTTTATGCCTTAATATAAGATTACGGAATTCTTCTAAATGCACTGCCGTTATACCGTTAAGGCTTTATGTAAACTTCAGTAAGTTGAAGAAGGTTAAACTAATGATTTGAAGCTTTTCGATATCGATTGCTAACTGTGTATATACAAGAAAATCGACCTTATACCGAAATATAAGATTACGGAATTCTTCTAAATGCACTGCCGTTATCCCGTTATGGCTTTACGTAACTTGAATAAGTTAAAGAAAGTTTATTAACTTAAATATGTAAAAGAAATGATTTGAAGCATTTCGATATCGATTGCAAAATGTGTATATAAGTTATTTATTTATTTGTTCATTCGTTCACATTGAAAGCCAAACTTATAATAATTTACAAAAATTGTCTTACGCCTAATTTATGTTATCAATTCACGTTGCACGTACAGTTGCATTGAAGTCGTTGTTGTTGTTGAAAAGCAGCACTGAAGTTCTCAAGTAGCGGCGGTGCTGTATCATCATTTACTCCGGATGCGCGTGTGGTGTCGTTTAACCGTGGGATAGCGACCGCTGTCCAAATTGCATGCTTACGTAAGCTTTTAGTGGTTGGTTACCTGTAAAAGCTATGTAAGCCAATTTCGGCGTATGTTGCGTTAACTCCTCCCCCTTTAGAACATGCAGCGTCCTCGTTGGATGTCCTTGAAATATCGTCAGGTGTAGGAGTTGATCCTTTCTTTGGTGTAAGATTATTATTGACCTGAATACGAAATTTTGTTTTTCGTTTGAGGAGGATCTTCCTTGCTATCATTACAAACAGGGCAAAAAGTAATAGTATTATTGCTGTGGATCCAGTGAATAGGCTGATTTTGTATTTAGTGTTGATGGCATTGATTTGTTGGATATTTGCTACGTTAAGGTCCTTCAAATATTGCAGAGAGAGGACTTCTTCGAGATGTGCTGTAACGTCTGCCGATTTGATGATAGCTGGTAGGGGTTGTGCAAAAACTTGATTTCTATTTGTATAATTCTTGTTTTCAATAGTTAAACTTGCGTTATCGTATTTTATCAGGAAGGTTCCTTGTAGACTCATAACCTCGTTGTCTATCTTCAGAGACCCATTATAACCGTTGATAAGCAATAAACCAGATGTTACCTCTTCAATTGTTGGTATGTGGTGGTTATTGACTAAAGTATAGTTGGATGCGTAGCCCTTTAGTAGATTTGGTACGCAGCTGCTTTTCGTGACTTTTTCTAAATTATCTTGCTTACAAATTATTAAATCGTTAAAATTATTACAGCTATTTTTGACACCAAATATGTCTTCATTACAAACAATTAAATTTTCATATTCAAGTTTAATAGCCTTATTTCCTAGATTTACAGGTTTTGTTATTATTGATTTACAAAGCTCTTGACTTGTCAAGGGAAATTTTATAATATAAATGATAGATGATAAATTTGATGCAATTTTGACATCGCTAAATTCAATAACTTCGATTACATTTATGTAAAGCGTATTTTGTTTTTCTAATGTTTCCTTGATTACAACTAATTCTTCATTTGATAACATAAACGAGTTTACAATTCCAGCTTTCGCCCACTGGATAGAATAATCTATATTTGTTAGCTCTTCTTTAATTAAATTTAATTTTCTCTCAATACCTTTTTCTACTTCTAATTTGACAATGTCATTTGACTTCATTTCATTTAATATTACGTTAGAAATATACGTCAGATTGTTTATTCTTTCTAGAATAGACTTATTAATTATTACTTGTTGGTTATTATTAACTAACAGGTTATTTATTTTATTGTTTAATATTCTCAAATCTTCATGGTCTGGGGATCCGGCCAACCATTTTCAGGCTGTGCCAAGAGAATCTATTGCTCGCTTGGTTCTTTTGGGTTTGAGCTGGGATAATAGGGATCGGATGGATTTTTCTTCTTGGGATAAGAATGAATAACTACGGCTTTTCCTTGTTACGTAATGTTCTATTGAGGAATGTATTTCGTTGAGCACAGAGTCATATAGGTCGAGGTTAATGGTGTGTATCAATCTGAATGTTCCGGTCTGGACCTTTGCGGTTCCTATTTCTATCGTCACTAAGTGGCTGTTCGTATAGTCCAAAATTTTGACTTCTGCATTGCACAAAGCAAGCAAGATCCTGAAAAATTGAGTGTATTATTTTTTTATGAAACTTTTGTGAACGGTGCGACCTGATTTTGTTACAATCGTGTTGCCTTTGTCTTCTTGAACTATTTCTTTTTTATAACGGGGCGTTAATTTATTGCCTAGTCTTTTATTTATTTGAACGTAAATAGCGTCTTCGTTATTGTATGTCTTAAAATCAGTTCTATTCTTATTATGAAGTTCTAGGTCTTTTTCTTGTTTGTTTTTAAGATTTTTAATATTTTCTTGTCTGTCTAATTCGAAAGGATTAGGTCCGACTGTTCTTCCAAAAAATACTTCTACAGGCTTTCTTTTTGTGGTGGAATGAATGGAATAATTATATTTATACAAAGAACTATTAAGAAGATCTTCAAAGTTGGTATGGGTTTTCTCTGCCTTAGTACATCTCAGTACTTCGGAGAGTGTTGAATGGAATCGCTCTATCTGTCCGTTTATTGAACTTTTGTACGGTGGGGTTTTGAAGATTTCTATTCCATATTGGTTTTCCAACATGAAGGTTATAGAAGCTGAACTTAATGATTTTTCGTTGTCAATCACGATTTTCTCAGGAATTCCAAATGATGTCAAGATTTCTCTTAAGGGTGTTTTTATATCTTCGGATGCTCTGGAAGGTACGACCTTTGCTTGAGCATATTTTGAGAACTTATCTATTGCTGTGAGCACTATCTTACTATAAGTGTAGTAAAGGTCTATGTGGACAAGTTGACCTGGGTAATTGGGAATCGGAGTAGCTTTCGGGATGGGTTTTACGGGGTGTCTTTCGTATTTATTTTCTAATCAGATTTTACACTGTTTTGTAATTCGTTTTATTTTGGCGTTCATTTGAGGGAAATAGCATCTTTCTAAAAGTTGTGCTTTATTTTCTGTGGGGTTGCGATGAGCTCTATTGTGTTCGTTGATTATTTCCGTTTCTTGTGCGGATTCATCTATAATGTCTTTTGTAAATTTTCGAGTGTAACGTACCCTGTATCTACTAAAATGAATTTGATAAATTGTTTGGATTTTGCCTAAGATGCTGTCTTCAGTTTTTATGCAATTTGTTACTGAAGGATTGAGATATCTTTTTAATATGGTAGCAAGACTTTCTTCCGTAAAATCTCTTTCAATTATGATATGCCTGTGATAGGTAGGAAAGGGTATTTTAAATTGGTATGAAGATGGTTCACCTGTTGAAATAAAGATTTGATTTTTAAAGGCATTGATTGGGGCGTCAGTATATGGAATTAAGGTTTGAGCTGAACTTTCGTCACTGTGTTGTGTTCCTGACATGGAATTTATTTGCTGTGGTGGTCTAGAAAGTGCGTCTGCCACAATATTGTTACTGCCAGGTTTGTATTTAATCTCATAATTATACTCTTCTAATACCGATTTCCATCTTTTCAGCTTATTGTTGGTATTTTTGCTACTGAGTGAATATGTTAACGGTTGATGATCTGTGAAGATTTTTACTGTGGTTGATCCATAAAGGTAATTCCTAAAAGTTTTTAAAGCCCATATTATGGCTAAAAGTTCTTTTTCGTTAGTCGCGTAGTTTTCTTCAGTCTTTGTCAGTGTTCTGGAAATGAACGTTATGGGTTTGCCGTCCTGCTCTAGGACTGCTCCTATTGCGTGGTTTGATGCGTCAGTTGTCAAGTGAAATTCTTTTTCGAAGTCTGGGTATTGTAACATGACGTCAGAAGATACTAGTGATTTTTTTAATTTATTAAATGCTTCTATTGCTTTATTATCGAGAGTAATTTTAATTTTGGATGAAAGATTATTGGACATACGTCCCTCTTCCCCTCTCAAAAGTACGGTTAGAGGTTTGGCAAGTTTTGCATAATCTTTAATAAACCGGCGGTAATAACCAGATAGTCCTAGAAAAGATCGGAGTTCTTTTAAAGTTTGTGGGGGTGGAAAGTCTAAAATTGCTTTTACTTTTGTTGGATTTGTTTTTATTCCGTTTTGAGAAATGACAAATCCTAAAAACTCAACTTCCGTCTTTAAGAATTCGCATTTGTCAATCTGGATTTTCATGCTAGCTTTTTGTAGAGTTCGGAAAATTGTTTCAACATTTTTTAGATGGGAGTCTTCGTTTTTGCCAAAAATGATTATGTCATCTATGTAAACGAAGCATATTTTGCCGATATATTCTCTGAGTATATCGTCTAATGCTCTTTGAAAAATTGAGGGTGCGTTTTTTAGGCCGAAGGGAAGTCTGGTAAATTCATATTTACCATTGTTGACTGAGAAAGCTTTCTTCGCAATATCCGATTCAACTAATGGAATCTGATGGAAGCCACTTTTCAAGTCAAGAACTGTAAAGAATTTGTTTTGTCCGAGTTGAGAGAGTACCTCGTTTGTATCTGGGATAGGATAGCGATCGGCTATCGTAACTGTATTAAGTTTGCGGTAGTCAATTACCATTCTGTACTTCTTTGTGCCAGATGCATCAACTTTTTTCGGTACTATCCAGATTGGGGAGTTATAGGGGGATCGAGAAGGCCTTGTTATACCATCCTCGAGTAATTTTGTCAATTGTTTTTCGACTTCATCCTTAAGGGACATGGGATAAGGGTAATATCTGGAATATACTGGATCTTGAGTGGTCGTCTTAATTTCGGCCCTTACAACGGTAGTGTACGTTAATTTTTCGTCTGGGTCGGAGAAAAGTTGCGGGTATCTATTACATAAATTTCGAAGTTTTTCTGTCTGTCCAAGTGTGAGATGTTCCGTTCTAATTTCGGTATTATTTATTGATTTTGCTGTTTGTTGTTTGATGACGACTTTTATGTTATTTTTTAATAACATATAATTTTTTGAAGTGAAAATTATTGCTTCTAACTGCTTAAGGCTGTCATTACCTAGAATTCCATGAAAGGATTTAAGGGTAGGTAGAATGAAAAATTTTAGATTTTCGTCGTTAAGTCCAAAAAGTTTAAGAAAAGTGTGATGCGTGATTTCGATGTTCCCTCCTACTGAGCTGGCATAGAAATTTTCGTTGTTTGAAATGGGGATTTTGGCAAGTTGGGGTTGAATATAGTTCTTGTTAGAACCTGTGTCTATTAAGAATTTCAGGATTTCTCCGTTACCATCTTTACATTGAAAGTAGGGTAACGTTGAATTTGTTAACCTAAAAAATGAATGTCGGAGAATTCGCTAGAATCTTCTGCCGGGGTATTGTCATGTGAAGTGTACTGATTATAGTAATCTTCCCATGGTTGTCCGTCTTGCTCTTCGTTTTGCTGTTCTGGATCATTAATAGTATTGTCAACGGGTTCAATATGGTTAATTCTGTGCTGTTTGTATGGTTGGTGTACTTGGTTTGAAATCGTGTTCGGTCGCTTTCCGGCGAAGCCGTTATTGTTCGGTCTGTTCATGTAATTTACTTGTTTTGTCCTTTGCGAATCATCTATTTCCATTGGAATTGGGGGTTTGGGTTGAATTGGTCTTGGTGGTAGGTTCTGTTGGTAATTGGGTCTAGGTGGCGGATTTTGGTATTGATTGGGTCTAGCTGGTGGGTTTTGGTATTGATTGGGTCTTGGTGGTTGATTTTGCGGGTAGGTTAGGTTGAGGATACTGTTGATATTGGGGCTGTAAAGTTTTATATGTTGTTTGTTGCATGAGAGGCATTGGATGTGGTATGTGGGCAAGGCTTGGGTAAAAGGCTTGCGTTAAGTGCTGTTGCTTCCTTGGTGGAAGTGGTGGTGGGTGTGATTTCCGGACTGTGGGTTGATTCCCGAAGGCGTGCTGAGTTCTGAAGTTTTGGTTCTCCAATCTCATACACAACTGGAGTGCTTGGGGTAGATCGGTCGGCTCTTTAATTCCAAGTAATTTTGGAAGTTCGCCGTTTAATCCCCTAACAAATGTATCTAATGCTTTATCGCGGTAGGTTTTCGTCAGTATGTTTACGGACTCTGGTCCTATTTCGAGGCAAGCCATTTTGTTTAAAATTAAGGAAAGATGTGAGAACACATCTTGGTTAAATTCGTTTATTGTTTTATTGCCTTGATATAAAGATGACATTTGGTATTCTAAAGAGCTGATGTCGCGTTTGCCGGCGTAGTGTGTGTTGAGGCATTTCGAAATGGCCTCCCAGTCTAGAGGAGTGTTGTAGGACTCCAAAGCGACGTCGGCATTCCCCGTGATTTTATTTCGTATGACATTTAAAATGCCGAAATAACGTGGAGTACCTTTTTCGCTACTGTATATTTTCAGGATTCTCTCAACACTTTTTTTCCAAGAAGCGAACTCTCTTGGATCACCAGAAAAGTCTCTTAAGAACCTTACAACGTCTGGTATCCTATCGAGTCCTGTCAAGTCTCCTGCGTGTCTGGGGTCTATTGTTTGATCCGTTACTATTGTGCTTGTTGGGTGGATAATATTCTGAATCAATGATGGTGCTTCTGTCGAAATCACCTGGTATACTATATTGCGAATTATATTGGCTAATTCTGGGGTTACCTGGGGGTTAGTGAATGGTGGTGGTACATTGGTATTAAGAATGGGGGGTCTGATAATGGATTCGGGATTGCTCATTTTGAAGTTTTTTTTTTTTTAACTCAAAAAGGCTTGAGAATGATCAAAAAATGTACATAAAAATTAAAATTGAAATTATGTTTTATTCTTATGTTACCAATTTGTAACTACGTTTTGTTTTTATTGGATTTATCAATCTCTGGAGGGTCCCTTTTTGGTGGTGAATCGCAGAGTTGTTTTTAGTGTTATAAGAACTGGAACTGATCCAGGTTCTTTATTTTATTTTATTATAAGCTGTACAAGCTTTTTGTTATAGTTTAAATTGAAAAAAATCTGTTTATATTTTTTTCCTAGATCTACGCTAACAATGCACTTCTGTGTAATAAGTTGCTTCTTTTATTATAAGTTTCTCTCAATTAAATTTCACTAAAAAATTTACTGTTTCACTTATTTTTATTGAATAAAACTCTTATTTCTATTCACTTAAATTCCTAAATTATGTTCTTACATTAAAGTCCAACGGCGCATTGGATTTTTCCTTTTTGCCGGGGCTACTTGGGGTCCAACGTTGCGCACTCTTCGTTGGGTGCGGGCTTTCTTCCACCGAAGTTATCCCTTTTTGATTCTGCTGTCACGTCCTGATTAGTAGTTTGAGCCGCAGCGCGAGGCACTTCTTAAGGGCCTTTACTCGATTAACTTATTCAGTCGCGACTAGCACGTTGGGCGCCAGTTATTTATTTATTTGTTCATTCGTTCACATTGAAAGCCAAACTTAGAATAATTTACAAAAATTGTCTTACGCCTAATTTATGTTATCAAGTCACGTTGCACGTACAGGTGCATTGAAGTCGTTGCTGTTGTGGAAAAGCAGCACTGAAGTTCTCAAGTAGCGGCGGTGCTGTATCATCATTTACTCCGGATGCGCGTGTGGTGTCGTTTAACCGTGGGATAGCGACCGCTGTCCAAATCGCATGCTTACGTAAGCTTTTAGTGGTTGGTTACCTGTAAAAGCTATGTAAGCCAATTTCGGCGTATGTTGCGTTAACTTATACAAGAAAATCGACATTATACCTAAATATAAGATTACGGAACTCTTCTAAATGCACTGCCGTTATGCCGTTAGGGCTTTATGTAACCTTCAGTTCGATAAATTAGGTTAATTAACTTAAATATGCTAAAGTTAAGATTTGAAGCATTTCGATATCGATTGCTAAATGGGTATATACAAGAAAACCGGCCTTACACCTAAATATGAGAATACGGAATTCTTCTAAATGCACTGCCGTTATGCCGTTAAGGCTTTATATAGACTTCAGTAAGGTAAAGAAAGTTAACTAACTTAAATATGTAAAACTAATGATTTGAAGCATTTTGATATCGATTGCTTAATGTGTATATACAAGAAAATCGACTTTATATATAAGATTACGGAATTCTTCTAAATGCAATGCCGTTATACCGTTAAGGCTTTATGTAAACTTCAGTAAGTTAAGGAAGGGTAATTAACTTAAATATGTTAAAGTTAAGATTTGAAGCATTTCGATATCGATTGCTAAATGGGCATATTCAAGAAAATCGACTTTACACCTGAATATAAGAATACGGAATTCTTCTAAATGCACTGCCGTTATACCGTTAAGGCTTTATGTAGACTTCAGTAAGATAAAGAAAGTTAATTAACTTAAATATGTTAATCTAATGATTTGAAGCATTTTGATATCGATTGCTTAATGTGTATATACAAGAAAATCGACTTTACACTTAAATATAAGAATACGGAATTCTTCTAAATGCACTGCCGTTATGCCGTCATGGCGTTATGTAAACTTCAGTTCGTTAAAGAAGGTTAATTAACTTAAATATGTTAAACTAAAGATTTGAAGCATTTCGATATCGATTGCTAAATGGGTATATACAAGAAAATCGACTTTATACCTAAATATAAGATTACGGAACTTCTTCTAAATGCACTGCAGTTATGCCGTTAGGGCTTTATGTAAACTTCAGTTCGTTAAAGTAGGTTAATTAACTTAAATATGTTAAAGTTAATGATTTGAAGCATTTCGATATCGATTGCTAAATGTGTATATACAAGAAAATCGACTTTACACCTAAATATAAGAATACGGAATTCTTCTAAATGCACTGCCGTTATACCGTTAAGGCTTTATGTAAACTTCAGTAAGATAAAGAAAGTTAATTAACTTAAATATGTTAATCTAATGATTTGAAGCATTTTGATATCGATTGCTTATTGTGTATATACAAGAAAATCGACTTTACACCTAAATATAAGAATACGGAATTCTTCTAAATGCACTGCCGTTATACCGTTAAGGCTTTATGTAGACTTCAGTAAGGTAAAGAAGGTTTATTAACTTAAATATGTTAAACTAGTGATTTGAAGCATTTCGATATCGATTGCTTAATGTGTATATACAAGAAAATCGACTTTATGCCTAAATATAAGATTACGGAATTCTTCTAAATGCACTGCCGTTATACAGCTATGGGTCTATGTAAACTTCAGTTCGTTAAAGTAGGTTAATTAACTTAAATATGTTAAAGTTAAGATTTGAAGCATTTCGATATCGATTGCTAAATGGGTATATACAAGAAAATCGACTTTACACCTAAATATAAGAATACGGAATTCTTCTAAATGCACTGCCGTTATACCGTTAAGGCTTTATGTAGACTTCAGTAAGATAAAGAAGGGTAATTAACTTAAACATGTTAAACTAATGATTTGAAGCATTTCGATATCGATTGCTTAATGTGTATATACAAGAAAATCGACTTTATGCCTAAATATAAGATTACGGAATTCTTCTAAATGCACTGCCGTTATACCGTTAAGACCTTATGTAAACTTCAGTAAGTTAAGGAACGTTAATTAACTTAAATATGTAAAACTAATGATTTGAAACTTTTCGATATCGATTGCTAAATGTGTATATAGAAGAAAATCGACTCTATTCCTAAATAAAAGATTACGAAATTCTTCCAAATGCACTGCCGTTATGCCGCCATGGCTTCATGTCAACTTCAGTTCGTTGAAGAAGTTTTATTAACTTAAATATGTTAAACTAAGGATTTGAAGCATTTCGATATTGATTGCTAAATGTGTATATAGAACAAAATCGACTCTATACCTAAATATGAGATTACCGAATTCTTCCAAATGCACTGCCGTTATGCCGCCATAGCTTTATGTCAACTTCAGTTCGTTGAAGAAGGTTTATTAACTTAAATATGTTAAACTAGTGATTTGAAGCATTTCGATATCGATTGCTAAATGTATATATACAAGAAAATCGACTTTATACCTAAATATAGGATTACGGAATTCTTCTAAATGCACTGCCGTTATACCGTTAAGGCTTTATGTAGACTTCAGTAAGATAAAGAAGAGTAATTAACTTAAACATGTTAAACTAATGATTTGAAGCATTTCGATATCGATTGCTTAATGTGTATATACAAGAAAATCGACTTTATACCTAAATATAAGATTACCGAATTCTTCCAAATGCACTGCCGTTATGCCGCCATAGCTTTATGTCAACTTCAGTTCGTTGAAGAAGTTTTATTAACTTAAATATGTTAAACTAATGATTTGAAGCATTTCGATATTGATTGCTAAATGTGTATATACAAGAAAATCGACTTTATACCTAAATATAAGTGTACGGAATTCTTCTAAATGCACTGCCGTTATCCCGTTATAGCTTTACGTAACTTGAATAAGTTAAAGAAAGTTTATTAACTTAAATATGTAAAAGAAATGATTTGAAGCATTTCGATATCGATTGCTAAATGTGTATATAGAACAAAATCGACTTTATACCTAAATATAAGATTACCGAATTCTTCCAAATGCACTGCCGTTATGCCGCCATAGCTTTATGTCAACTTCAGTTCGTTGAAGAAGGTTTATTAACTTAAATATGTTAAACTAGTGATTTGAAGCATTTCGATATCGATTGCTAAATGTGTATATACAAGAAAATCGACTTTATACCTAAATATAGGATTACGGAATTCTTCTAAATGCACTGCCGTTATACCGTTAAGGCTTTATGTAGACTTCAGTAAGATAAAGAAGGGTAATTAACTTAAACATGTTAAACTAATGATTTGAAGCATTTCGATATCGATTGCTTAATGTGTATATACAAGAAAATCGACTTTATACCTAAATATAAGATTACCGAATTCTTCCAAATGCACTGCCGTTATGCCGCCATAGCTTAATGTCAACTTCAGTTCGTTGAAGAAGTTTTATTAACTTAAATATGTTAAACTAATGATTTGAAGCATTTCGATATTGATTGCTAAATGTGTATATGCAAGAAAATCGACTTTATACCGAAATATAAGATTACGGAATTCTTCTAAATGCACTGCCGTTATCCCGTTATAGCTTTACGTAACTTGAATAAGTTAAAGAAAGTTTATTAACTTAAATATGTAAAAGAAATGATTTGAAGCATTTCGATATCGATTGCTAAATGTGTATATAGAACAAAATCGACTTTATACCTAAATATAAGATTACCGAATTCTTCCAAATGCACTGCCGTTATGCCGCCATAGCTTTATGTCAACTTCAGTTCGTTGAAGAAGGTTTATTAACTTAAATATGTTAAACTAGTGATTTGAAGCATTTCGATATCGATTGCTAAATGTGTATATACAAGAAAATCGACTTCACACTTAAATATAAGAATACGGAATTCTTCTAAATGCACTGCCGTTATGCCGTCATGGCGTTATGTAAACTTCAGTTATATAAAGAAAGTTATTTAACTTAAATATGTTAATCTAATGATTTGAATCATTTCGATATCGATTGCTAAATGTGTATAACAGGAAAATCGACTTTATAACTAAGTCTAAGATTACGAAGTTCTTCTAAATGCATTGCTGTTATGTCGCCAAGCCTTTATGTCAACTTCAGTTCGTTAAAGAAGGTTTATTAACTTAAATATGTTAAACTTATGACTTGAGGCATTTCGGTATCGATTGCTAAATGTGTATATCACGAAAATTGTCTTTATACCTAAATATAAGGTTTTGGAATTCTTCCAAATGCACTGCCGTTATGTTGTTTTGGCTTTATGTCAACTTCAGCTCGTTACAGAAGATTAATTAACTTAAATATGTAAAACTATTGATTTGAAGCATTTCGATATCAATTGCTAAATGTGTATGTACAACAAAATCGACTTTATACCTAAATATAAGAGTACGGAATTCTTCTAAATGCACTGCCGTTATGCCGCCATAGCTTTACGTAAACTTCAGTAAGCTAAAGAAGGTTAATTAACCTAAATATGTTATACCAGTTATTTGAAGCATTTTGATATCGATTGCTAAATATGTATGTGAAACAAAGTCGAATTTATACTTAACTATAAGATTACGGAATTCTTCTAAATGCACTGCCGTTATGCCGCATTGGCTTAATGTAACTTTAATAAGTTAAAGAAAAATTATTAACTTAAATATGTAAAAGAAATGATTTGATGCATTTCGATATCGATTGCTAAATGTGTAAATACAAGAAAATCGACTTTATACTTAATATACGATCACGGAATTTTTCTAAATGCACTGCCGTTATGCCGTCATGGCTTTATGTAAACTTCAGTTCGTTAAAGAATGTTTGTATACTTAAATATGTTAAACTAAAGATTTGAAGCATTTCGATATCGATTGCTAAATGTGTATACACAAGAAAATCGATTTTATACCTAAATATAAGATTACGGAATTCTTCTAAATGCACTGCCGTTATACCGTTAAGGATTTATGAAGACTTCAGTAAGATAAAGAAAGTTAATTAACTTAAATATATTAATCTAATGATTTGAAGAATTTCGATATCGATTGCTAAATGTGTATATGATAGAAAATCGACTTTATACCTAAATATAAGATTACGGAATTCTTCTTAATGCACTGCCGTTATGCCGTTATGGCTTTATGTAAACTTCAGTAAGTTAAAGAAAGTTTATTATCTTAAATATGTAAAATAAATGATTAGAGGCATTTCGATATCGATTGCTAAATGTGTAAATACAAGAAAATCGACTTTATACCTAAATATAATTTTACGGAATTCTCCTCAACGCACTGCCGTTATACCGTTATGGCTTTATGTAAACTTCAGTAAGTTAAAGAAAGTTTATTAACTTAAATATGTAAAAAAATAATGATTTGAAGCATTTCGATATCGATTGCTAAATTGGTATAAACAAGAAAATCGACTTTATACCTAAATATAAGATTACGGAGTTCTTCTAAATGCACTGCCGTTATGCCGCCATAGCTTTGTGTTAGCTTGAGTGCGTTGAAGAAGGTACATTAACTTAAATATGTAAAATAAATGAATTGAGGCATTTCGATATCGATTGCTAAATGTGTAAATACAAGAAAATCGACTTTATACCTAAATATAATTTTACGGAATTCTTCTCAACGCACTGCCGTTATACCGTTATGGCTTTATGTAAACTTCAGTAAGTTAAAGAAAGTTTATTAACTTAAATATGTAAAAAAAAATGATTTGAAGCATTTCGATATCGATTGCTAAATTGGTATAAACAAGAAAATCGACTTTATGCCTAAATATAAGATTACGGAATTCTTCTTAATGCAGTGCTGTTATGCCGTTATGGCTTTATGTAAACTTCAGTACGTTAAAGAAAGTTTATTAACTTAAATATGTAAAATAAATGATTTGAGGCATTTCGATATCGATTGCCAAATGTGTAAATACAAGAAAATCGACTTTATACCTAAATATAATTTTACGGAATTCTTCTAAATGCACTGCCGTTATACCGTTAAAGATTTATGTAGACTTCAATAAGATAAAGAAAGTAAACTAACTTAAATATGTAAAACTATTGATTTGAAGCATTTTGATATCGCTTGCTTAATGTGGATATACAAGAAAATCGACTTTATATATAAGATTACGGAATTCTTCCAAATGCAAAGCCGTTATACCGTTAAGGCTTTATAAAGACTTCAGTAAGATAAGGAAAGTTAACTAACTTAAATATGGAAAACTATTGATTTGAAGCAATTTGGTATCGGTTGCTTAATGTGGATATACAAGAAAATCGACTTTATATATAAGATAACGGAATTCTTCCAAATGCAAAGCCGTTATACCGTCAAGGCTTTATGTAGACTTCAGTAAGATAAAGAAAGTTAACTAACTTAAATATGTAAAACTATTGATTTGAAGCATTTTGATATCGGTTGCTTAATGTGGATATACAAGAAAATCGACTTTATACTTAAATATAAGATTACGGAATTCTTCCAAATGCACTGCCGTTATGCCGCCATGGATTTATATAGACTTCAGTAAGATAAAGAAAGTCAATTAACTTAAATTTG
>JBAWJQ010003119.1:0-73255 GCA_037783105.1 Bactrocera zonata | reverse complement strand
GAATTTTAGCAAAAACTAGCGAGTGTGAGTAATTTAAAGAGAGAGAATTAGTGCTCTCATGATTTGTCTTATGAGCATACAGGACAACAACAAAACCAAGTAAGCTATCGACTTATTCTTTAAGTATGTATGTATTATGCTAATATATTTTTGTAAATGCACTAGTTAATGAATATGGCTGGCAGGTGAAATGAGAATGAGACAAAGCAACAACAACTGGAATGCATTGAGTGTCTGGATGAAGTTGTGCGCGAAAAAAACTGATTATGCGCGAGTACGAAAGAGAGCGTAAATGCATAAATTGCTTTTGAATACGCAGAATCACAACAATACCAAGTAAGTTACATACTACATATATATATATTTTTTTTATATTTCGATATATGAAATCTATATTTATATTATTAAATGATATTACATGGAAAAAGTGTAGTTAACTGTTAAATATCAGTGTAGATGAAATGAAAAAGAAAAGTTACAAGTAAGGAAGACCTAAGTTCGGGTGCAACCGAACTTTTTATACTCTTGCAACTTGCAAGAATAAAAGCCAGGGAAACAGTTTAAGGCGTAAAACCAATCATATAGTTAGAGTAGAGTCTGCCGGATGTTCGAAAATCCTGATATTATTTATACATATAGGGGCTGGACCAAGTTTTCGCTCAAATTTATCTATTTTAGGCACAAAGATAAACTGTTATGAATATGAATTACGAATATGCGGTACAAAGTCACCCCGAAGTTCAAAAATCTTTATATTAAGTATATGAGACCTAAGGAAAGTATTCGTCCGATTCAACCCATTTTTCACATACCTTGTCAGACAAGGTTAAAAAAATTTAAAGCATATATCTAATATTAAAAAAAATAAGAACTTAGTTGGAACTAAAATTTGTCTAATCTTTTTTACAATATGTACCATAACTTATCTGATCGACTGTGTATAAATGCTCGTAAATTTATGTCTATATACCATTTCTTTGTACATGCCAATACACAAAATAAGTTGATTTTGTTTTAAGTATAAGCTCGCGGAAGGATAATAGGGTCATTCACAAATCATGATATTTTCTTTTTTGATTTTTAATTGAATACTGACAGAACTGAAAATAATTCTTTGAAGAGCAATGCAGAAGCGAGATATTACACTGACTGGTGTTTCTCAGTAAATATTCTCGTAAGTTTTTTTTTAATCAGTAAAACCAAATCGAAGATTTTAGAACATGTTCTGTTTCACTGGGTCCCTACTACGACAGGTAGTGCCAAATTTACAAATGATTTTCTTACATGAAAAATCTTCTTTTCCATCAGTTTCTGAAAGCGTTTTCGAAAGAAGGCACCATCTCACTGCATCCGACTGCAAGGATTTATTTCTATACTTACTCTGAACATTAACGTTTGATTCTCCAATTTAATTATCTATCAGTATATGTTCAATTAGTTAAATTATTTAGAAACAGTCTACCACAATTACCGCAGTTCATGAATACCCCTAAAGTAAATGGCTTGGTCGCAAAAGTCAAACCTACTTACACACTCACATTAATGTCCAAAAGCACAAAAACTATTATTGCTTAAGAAAAAGAGGAGTAAATTTTTTTCCAGCATTTCTTCTCTTTTTGGTTTTGCGTAGGCTCACACATGAGATTGTGTGTAAATATGCGTGAGTCCATACAATGTGTATATCAAGCAATATACATATGCATACATTATACATTATTTGTTATTTACTTAAGATTAGGACCACTTTTTATTTGCCTACCGAAAGGCATGTGTGGGAATTATTTGGTTGACGAACAGCTGATTTGAAACTGCCTAGATACACATACCCACATATGTTGCGTTATTTGGTATTGGGATACTGAATCTAACAAGTGTTTCCAGCGAGAGTAAAGCAATACGAACATGTAGTTTGTCAAGGTTATATACTTATATTCTTGCTGCTTAGTTAAGAGAGGAAGAGAGTGAATTTTACCTTTATTATCCGCCAATGTGTGGTCTTACATGCATGAAACGTTTTCTACTACGGCTTGCCCGATAAATTATTTTATTTCATCATAATTTTGATCAAGATCTGTGGGGGATCATCGAGTGATGAAATCATACTAGAACTTTTCGTAAAAATAGTTCTCAAAAGTCGTGGTGTACCGTATTTAAATTTTACTTAAAGCATGCTTAAAGAATATACAGATTATTAGATTACGTTTAGAGGTCTTTCTTCTTTTAGTAAAACCGATTTCTGTATTCGATAAATTCTAGTTATCGATTTCAGAGTCATATTTTTGGTATACTAATACAATTTACTTCTAATTTGTCAATCTAAGATAATGGTTTAAGGGTTGAGTCCCATAAATAACTTCGTCTCTTTCAGTTGGTTAAGGGGGTATTCTAGTCTTGAAGCATGAATTTCAGGTAATTTTTAAAGTGTCGTAAAAAAAGGCAATTCATATTTTTACAATCCATTTTTTTTATTAGTTATTTGTTAATTTTAGAAGAGTAGAGAAAAAAATTAAAAACTAAAAAAAGTAAAAAATTTCAAAAATTATGAGCTGACGAAGTGGGGGGTCTCTAAAAATTTCCACGTGACCATACCCATGATTTCAACCCTCCTAGTTATCTGAAACCAAAAAGAAAAAAGATTATTAATCTAGAATAATGTCGCAATGGCCGGAACTACGGAAAAGTGGGAAAAAAAATTTTCACAAAATGGCGACTGCCTGAAAATACAAGTTTTTTGGATCACTTTTTCTGACTATTTCGAATTTTTTAAAAATAATATTTTTAAAAAATAAATATTTGGGGATGGGGCTAGACAAGCCTGTAAAGAAGACTCTATAAAAATTTCAAGTAAATCGGTCCAGTAGAACCTGAGAAATCGTGGATATCGTTCCGAAAAAGTCAGTTTTGAGAAAAACGCGTTTAAAGTTTCGCGTTCCGGCCGAACCAGTTTGGATACCGGGTCAGAAAAATGCCTATATCTCCGAAAATAATTTGAATTTTGAAAAATCCTCTTGTACACATATTCTTGAATAGTTAACCTTTGAAAATATAAAAAAAAATTCGATTTTTTTAAATTTCTAGACTAGAATACCCCCTTAAATTGGGTTAGGTTAATGGGATTATCGTGAAGCTCCCACTTGGATTGCAAGACATGCTTATCTGCTGCATATTTGTGATGTCCAGAGCTGCTAGATATAGCTCAAAAAGACCGTCTTATACCGACAAAACGCCTAGAGCTTGCCATAAATTTATTGAGGTGGCTAATATCAATTCTAGTCAATTCATCAAGTTCGTAAAAAATATGGCAACCGATATGCTTCTGCCTCAGTCGGACGAAAATTTGACTGTTGAAAGGAAAGGGTCTAGATATTTCCACCTCATTGCAACTTTGACAAGTTATGTCCTTCAAAATCTTCAGCCTCACTGCGTTTGTACCAATTGGACAGTGTCAAGTTAGGACGCCTATCCCTTCGGCACCATTGGCATTGATATGAGCTAGCAATTCAATGGTTCTTTTACAATTTTCGACGATTCCGCTCTGACCAAGTTTATTATGGATGTACATTGATGCTACTGCTAGTGAACTCATATACTTCTAGCTATGAGCTCCCTGTCAAAGAGCTCAAGACTTGTAAAGCAGCTCTGCTATCGGTGTAGATGGATGCCTGCCTGAAAAAACCCGCAGTACGGAGAAGTCATCTGCTATACGAGTATTGACGACCACTTCTGCTTGAAAGACACTTCTATGATCTGGCAGTCTGAAACAAAAGTTGGTTCAGTCATAAGGCTCCTTTTTCAACCTTCCTCTTGAGCTTGGATTCATCCATGAAAATTCTTACCACGGCTGTTCTCTAACGACTCTGCCTCTCCCACGCGGTGGTATGTGCGCGGAGCTGTTCCGCTAGGAGTAGGTTCCGCGGTGAAGTGGTCCAACTGATTAGGGAAGCAGTCGTAGTGAGAGAGGATTTCGAAATGTTCCTCTCTGGGACCCTTGTTAAATGATGGTAGCTTTATCGTAAGTTCTCCACTAAATATACCATGAAACCGTATTGGTTTAGCTGCGGTATCGTCGTTACTTACGCCATTCCGGCTCGCATACATATGATTTCAGTAGACTGTGAGCTGTCATTAGACCAACAATCATTTTGCAGTCCTTTCGAAACCGTATGAGTAAAAAGCACACGTGTTTTCTTACGGGCTTTAGCACATAATATTCACAATTCCCCATGTCTTTCAGGCCATAATCAGTCTGTCAGCCCTTTTGGAAATTTGTATATAGTATACAATCCATTGTATATATAGCATCTTTTAGTGACTTCCGTAGTTTTTGGACCGGTTCGGTACCTTTCATTTTCAGAAATTCCTTTGAGTAATAGACAGGAAGGAGGAGGATAGAGGAAGACCTCCACTCCGTTGGAAGGACCAGGTGGAGAAGGACCTGGCTTCGCTTGGAATATCCAATCGGCGCCACGTAGCGAAGAGAAGAAACGACTGGCGCGCTGTTGTTGACTCGGCTATAATCGCGTAAGCGGTGTCTACGCCAGTAAAGAAGAAGAAGAATAGACATATCTATGAATATGATAATGATATCTATAATAAGTTTGAAAAACCTTTGAAAACTCATACAAAAAATAAAACGCATCAACCACAATAAGATAAATTTGCATATTTATTTAAAGTGCAGATTAAGATATTCTTAAGAACTTTTTCAATAAAATCACAATCAAAAAGTTGTTAACATTTGCTTTAGTTTTCCCTACTTGTAGTAGGAAGAAGGTTTATATAATATATACTTATTTGTAGACAATAAAATCATATAAAGTCATATATAATAGAACAAACATATTGTAATATAATACACATATGTATGTATGTATATATGTAAATTCAGCTTAGATTTCGGTTAAAATTTCTAAAAGCGAAAAAATCTGCTTACTAAAAGTTAATGAGCACGCAAACGCTTGTAAAGCATTTTCAATAAAAATACTTGATGGAGATAGTTTATGCTTAAGCCTATATATAATATAATATATTTATTTATGTATGTATGTGTGTATATAACTAATTGCTTAAAAGCTGATAGCCTTGAATTGAATGCTGGTAAACTTCGAGCTTGGTAACAAAGCGCCAGAAACGACTACTCGCTATGCCATTCGAAGATAATGTGCGCCCATATGAGATAGGCGGTGATGATAACGATTTGCCCCAGCATCAGTGGAAAAACAACTCTGTGTGCGAGAAGAGAGTAAGGAGAAACAAAGAGATAATAGTAAACGACTTAATATTATTTGTTTTGTTGTTGCACTTACTTCAAGTAGCGCGTGAATGTTATTTTATAACCATGTTGTTCGGCAATGCCGGCAGAGACTACATTAGAGGAGGCGCCATACAAAGTGCCATTTCCTGCGAAGAAATATTTTGCTTTTATTATAAAAGTCATCTTCATAATAAACACTATAACCCACCTCCCAAACTCGAGCCGAATGTTAGCGCCCACACCAGCGGCTCCAACGGCAGACCCAAAGTCTCCCTACTCACCAACGACACAACCACACGCACCATCATAGCGGTCACTGGTATGCTGTCTAGCACCGCCGACGCCAACGCCGATATCCATAATATAATGAATATAGCCATGGCCAGACGATGTCGCTCGTCGACAAACAAGATAATCCTTTTCGTTAATTCACCAATACAGGCGAAGAGACCCAAACGCTCCACGCATTCCATCATCACAAACATGGCGGCGAAAAAGAGCAATGTCGTCCATTCGATGCGATGCAACAGATGCTCCATATCGTCACGATTCAAAACAATCAACAATGCAATGACACCGAGCAGCGCCAGCCAGCCCAGCGGTAGCGTGCGCCATTTCGGCACCGACTGCACGAAGAAGCAGACGAGCACGAATGTCAGCGCCGCACAGGTTTGTAACAAAAGCATTTTATGTTTGATGGGATACTTGAGCTTGAGCTCTTGGAGTGTATGTGTGTAGGCGTCATTCGAGTCCAGACCACGTTGCTTGCGGCGCAGCGTACGTTTCAGCAGTTTCACTTTCTTGTGCAATGTGGCGCGTACGAGGTCGGCGTCCTTGGAATAGGAGGAGAGTGAATTGGCGGCACGTTGCCAAACTTTGATTTCGCGTCGTAGATCCTTAAACTCTTTCGGTTCGTTGAGACGGAGCGATTGTGGTTCGCGAAAGACGAAACGCAAATGCATGCAACTCTGTATGGTGACCAGAATGACGCCGGGTAGGGTGTGGGCGACGAATTTGGTGAATGTGATGCCCTGAAATGTGGAAATGAGGTGTTCAAGATCCATTAATTACGTGCCAAAACATTTGAGTATTCTAAATTTTGGTCGGTTTTCTAAATTTGTTTATAGTTTCAAAAACTTTAGCCACATAAGCGTAATTTTTTTCTTCCCAGAGCTCCACTAGGATAGGCAGTGCGAATGGACTCTTCGAGCCAAACCCACATAGAGCAAAATATGAGTAATATTAGTTCCCAAAGCAAACATATAAGCCATACGTGATCTGAGAAGATCATTATTTTTCTATTCTACGATCTTCGATCTTCCTCTCATTGATACCACTAGCTCAGCTGATTCCACTATACCTATATTTTCATATAATTTAACATTTTCAACTTACATTTTTGGTAAAAAAGTGATTCGAGCAAATAATGATCGAAATTGGATCACCAATGGGTGTTAGCGAACCACCAATATTCGATTGTACTATGATACCGAGTAGTACCGGCACTGGATCCAAACTCATCACTTCGCATAATCTGTAAAAACAAAAACTGCTTAAAAACTATGACCTCCCAAAAACTTATACGAGGTTACCGAATGGCTACTGGCGTCATTAAAATAACAGTTGTGACGTTATCGAGAAAACTCGATACGAAACATGTTATAAAGCAAAGAAAATATATCATTGGCCAAATTTTACCGCCCGAAATTTCGAAGGCCAACACTGCTATATAGTCAAAGACACCGGTCTCCGCTAGAATGCCCACAATGATCATCATACAAAAGATTAATGTCAACATTTCCATATCCATCCATTCGATGATCTCATCCATGTTTGGACGATCGTCGAAGCAAGCCAGCACCGCGACTGAGAGTATGGAACAGACAATGGCCACAAAGGTGCGTTGAAAAACCTGAGAGGAGCACACAAATTGTATTATTGATCACATTTATTTTCCTCAACTTCATACCTCCCACACGAGCAACGCATAGAAGATCATTAATATGCCCGCCGCGAGTAGTGTGCCAATCTTTTTATTAATAATAAGCGGATTGTAGACCAACTCGACCGCGAAATCCTTCTCAGCATTGGTATACATGCTGAGCCGCATTGTCACGCCCGGTTTTTGTAAATTTCGTAAAACAGTGTCCGGCATTTCGTAGGTCTGATTGCGCCAAACGACAGGCGCCACCTCAAAGAGTGTTTCCGAAACTAACGGTATTAGCCAAGGCTGCAAAATGTTCTACAAGAAAAAAATTGATAAATTAACAAAAATTAATTTTATTAACTGAAAATGAATACCTTGTAATCCTGTCTATTGTTTATATTGTCATAATACGACAACTGTGGCTGAACGAATAGAAATTTGCCAGCATCGTCATGCTGATACATGCGCATGGTCTCGTTGAATGTGCCGAAGATTTTGAGCTTGAAATCGCCGGTGGGATTCTTGGGCAGCACAAAGTCTACGATTTGGCATATGCATATAAGAATATTTGAATACTATAGTCCTATTTATCTATTTAAAATTCTTCCACTCACTTTTCGTTTTATTCCACGGCACTTCCAATGTCTTCTCGAACAAATGCTTCTCTTCGAATATCATCAGCACAACCGCTGCGAATACCCAAAATACCAAGAGTCCTCCACGTTTTATTAATCGTTCACGTTTGCGTCGCTCCTTCGACTTTTGCTTGGCGACTACACGCGTCACAACCGCTTTTGCCTTTTCGTTGGTCGAGTTTTCGATGTCCGAGAGTGTACATTCGCCGTCGGTACTAATGCAATGAAAGTGTTATTTAACTTAAGTTCTACGTTTTAACCAACTTTACTTACCTTCGTTCATCGCCTGTATTATGGCCGTGTGACAGTTTCCTCATATTGATATATTCGGAATCTGCAAAACTGTGCTCGTCTTCATAGCTCGACTCCAAGTCATGTGGATTGCCGGACTCATCATCCGTAACCACTGTGGATCCTGAGGAGTTTAAAATGGTAAATGTAAGGATGAGGTGTTTATTGATAAGTAAATTTTGAGATTAAGCTTCGATATCAATGATATCATTAGTACGGGCACAATAGACCTTAGGTCGCGATGCAATCCTCATCATCTAGTACGGGTCAGACTATATGCCTATGTTGGATATCGAAAAAAGTGGTGCCATCTGGAACAGTACTCGATTAAATTGGATGAGTTTTGAAACAGAATTTTACAAAAGCAAACACTAAACAAAGGGTATAGCTCAGACTAGTAACGATACTTCCCCCAAAACAGCTGAAAATATTTCTAAATGTATGCGACAATGGAACATCTCAAGCTCAGTTTCAGTCAAAAACCCTGAGCATAGTACACTAATACTTCTGATTTAAAAGACTAAGTAAAACAGAACTTTCATAAAAATCTTTCCCATATCAACCTTGAAGGAACGACTTCTCCAATCCCTTCCATACCAAACGAGATTTCAGACAAGGCGACTCCCTATCATGCGACTTTTTCCATCTACTCTTCGAGAAAATAATTCGATCTGCAGAACTAAATAGAGATGGTACCATCTTCTATATGAGTGCACCGTACGCCAACGGCCTCAACAACTGCGCCGCTAGTTCTGCTTTCTCCAGAATGTATAAGAAAGCGAGCAAATGGATCTGGTAGTGAACGAAGGCAAGACGAAATATCTTCTGTCATCATACAAATAGTCGTCGCACTCGCGACTAAGCTCCGACGTCACTGTTGGCAGCCATAACTGCGATGTTGTAAATAATTTCGTCTATCTTGGAACCAGTATTAACAGCAAAAACAACGTCAGTCTCGAAATCCAATGCAGAATAACTCTTGCCAGCAAGTGGTACTTCGGACTATGTAGGCAATTGAGAAGAAGTAAAGACCTCTCTCGACGAACAAAAACCAAATTCTACAAGTCACTCATCATCCCCGTCCTATGGTACAGAGGCATGGACGATGACAACATCTAATGAGTCGACGTTACGAGTTTTGGAGAGAAAGGTTCTGTGAAAGATTTATGGTCCTTTGCGTATTGGCCACGGCGAATACCGCATTCGATGGAACGATGAGCTGTATGAGATATACGACGACATTGACATAGTTCAGCGAATTAAAAGACTGCAGCTACGCTGGCTAAGTCATGTCCCCCGAAAGGACGAAAACATTCCAGCTTTGAAAATATTCGACGCTGTACCCGCCGGGGAAGCAGAGGAAGAAGAAGACCTCTACTCCGTCGGAGAGACTAGGTGGAGAAGGACCTGGTTGCACTTCGAATCTAAAAGTGGCGCCAGACTGAAAAAGGGAGAGCGACTGGCGCGTTGTTATTAACTTGACTATAACCACGTCAACGGTATCTACGCTAGTAAAGAAGAAGATATCGACCTTGAAATTTTCTGAATCATCTGCCTAGCACATTCCTATTTTCATAGAACCTCCTACCTTATTAAATACTAAATTTGTGTATGAATAGCAACATGTTTACATTCCTATGAGCAAATATAGCCAGGAAATAAATACTATATTCAACATTAAATATAAAATACGGCCATCAATATGAGTTATAGAAATGCGTGTCGAAACTATGAAGAAGTCAATGGGTTTTTCGCATACCACAAAAAACATCCATCAATCAACAACAAATTATACAACATTAGCACGCTCCGGAGGACATATACGCGTACAAACTAATAAAATCAAAAATAATTTGTGTTTGAGCCAAAGTCATAAGGACACTGGAGTATTTCTGTAACTGACACCCACATACACCAAGCGACTGTACACAAATCCACACAAAAATTGTATATATATTTTAATTGTCTATTATGAATATTATTATTTACGTATGTGTTGGTACATACATATACATATATTTATGTCCATGAAAAGGCAATAATTCCGATATTTATGCCGTAATTAACCTTCGTTTCTACTTTGTGCTGTTAACCACTTCCTTAACTACTTGCAAATGACTGCGTGGGAAGTGGAATTGAATGACGATGCCATTTGAAATGCATGGAAAATGAAGTAGAGTATCGACGAATCGTTGACAAGAGTAACGTTTATCGTTACAACAATAATATCAGCGTTGATTAACGACTCAATTTAGACAAGCACACAAAAAAGTGATTGCCAAAAGGTTTGCAAACAAAAGATAAATATCAAACAATTGTTTTATTTGATTGGTTTGTGGGAACTTGCCAGCAATAGCCGGCTCATATTTCACTCTCAATTAACATTTGGCATTTGCACATATAGTAAATATAGTTTGTAGATGGCATATACTAACTTATGTCTATATATATGCCAAAGGAACTAAGGTTTTGAGATACTAAACTTGTAATAATATACAACTGAGCGACTGGCTTTAAAAGCCAGTTATGAAAGAGCGATCCTTTGGGTTAAGGACTCACAAATTGACCGAATGAAATTTTTAAAAATATAGAAAAATATGGTGTGTTATATGATTTTGCATACTTTCGAACTAAACTTGGAGACCAATATAAAAACTCCATCAGAGTTATCAGAGATCTGATAAAATATCATCCTTCAGATAATCTTAAACGGTGCCACGCTCATAACTCAACTTCGTTTTCTTTATTGGCGTAGACAACGCTTACGGTTATAGCCGAGTATAACGCAACTAGGAACAAAAAATCACATAATATATAAACCTATCTTTTATATTGAAGAACCCCTCATATGAAGAACATTTTGCTAATTTTTCCACTAGGCTTATATGAACTATAACATACCCTGTACTATATACTCGTATGGACATAATTTACATAAAAAATAAAGAAAAATTCATAAAAACTCATCAACAAATAACTTAACAACATCTGTAAGCAACTAGCCGCTCCCACGACAATTCGTTCTGCGTAACCCGAACTGACCGGTGTATTTATCCAACTAAGGACTGATAATATTACAACATTTAATCAATGTTCTGTGAGTGATTTTGGAACTCTGCGCCCTTGTTAAAACGTTTTCATATTTAAAAGCATATACTCGCTTGGTTTTCTCTCTCTTTAACTATGCCAATATACGTATATTTAAATTATACCACTTGCTTCTTCAATTTGCCACTATCGAAGGGTCAGTGAGTCGATGACTTAATCGTATTGTTATAATGGTATAACCACCTGCTAATCTATCCCTCTTTCGCTATACCAAAAATTAGACTTATACCAGTTGCTTGTTCGATTCGGCAAGATGGATGGTTCAACAAATTAAAGACAGCATGATTAAAGATTAGGCTCTTTCTATTCTTTATCAAATACAATCAAATCGCAAAAGCTAAATTTAAGCTAGAAGATTATACACTCAATCTGAGCGATATAGACTAAATTTTCAGAAATCTAAATATTATTTTAGGCCTATTTCATTTTTTCGGAATCTTTATTTTTTAAGAATCACTTATTATATCCAACTTTCTGCACAGAGAGCATAGAGAGAAAAAACACCTTAAAATTAAAAAAAAAATCCAACTTTGCATTTGCAAAACAACCACAGAGAGGAGAGAAAGGAGAGTAAAAGAATCGACGGAAGATATCTAAACAAGTGCGTTTAGCCATAAAACAAGAGCAGGAGAGCGAGAAAAGGATATACATATCTAGAAATAATATAACTTAGAATTTAGACATACGCACAGACTATAGAAATTCTCTAAAAAAAAACAGAACGGCATTGAACTTGTGACTCGAAATATAGGATAATAATAGTATTTATATGGTCTACTAGGAGCAGAGAAAGATTTCATTTCTATAGATACTATATACTTAGTATCAGAAAGCAATGTTCACTGGGCAATAAATAGTTTCGAGGGCCTCAAAACACCGGGACCAGATGACATATTTCCGGTTCAAATACAGCAGTCCCAGAGATAAGTATCTCTATGGAAGTGGCGCCTTTTCAGCAAAATTAGATCCCAGAAATGCCTCCCGACTATCTGCTCTCTGCAGTTTCTTCCGAGCGGAGATCACAGCAATAAAGCCTTCTTTTTCTGAAAAACAATGTATTAAAAGAAAATATATGTTCAAATATACCGATGGCCTAGCGACTTTGAATAAACTAAAGTCTGCTAGGGTTTCATCGAAGATAGTCAAAGAATGACATGATCTCTTAGTAGTTCTAACATCCAATTTCTCCCTCAATGGATTCCAAGATATGTATCTTTGGTAACTGCGAAACAACTAGCCAGAGCAGACACCACCCTACAATTAGACTCCGACAAAAAAGGATATACGTACATATACTTGTATACCTCTGGCTACTTGTAGATATTTAGTCATGTTATACTCGTAGATATAGCTAGGTGGATTCAATCCCTAACTTGCTTAACATACAATTAAACGTGGCATGAATGGAAAATGGGAAAAATATTCCGGCTATTAAAATTAAAAAGTAATTATATAAGAACTCTAGTAGGAGTCACTTATCATCCCGCTCATGGTGCAGATGATGCAGAGGCATGGACGATGACAACATCTGATGAGTCGGCCTTAGCAGATTTCTATAGAAAGATTCTGCGGTTGATTTATGGTCCTTTACGACTACATTGACATAGTTCAGCGAATTAAGAGTGAAAACACTCCAGCTCTGCGAATATTCGACGCAATATCCGCCAAGGAAAGCAGAGGAGGAGGTCTTCACTCTATTGGAAAGGCCAAACAGCGAAAGGAAGAACAACTGGCGCACTATTGTAAACTCGGCTATAACCATGTAAACGGTGTCTACGCCAATAAAGGAGAAGAAGTAGGAGTGCGAACAAGTCACTGTCTATTTGGCAGGCATGATAGTAGACTGGGAATACCATACATCAAGAGGTAGAAGAAAAGGAGACTATAGAACATCTTCTGTGTGAATGGAATACTTTGCGTAGGAACTATGCAACAAATGTCAACTATCGACCGAGGGTTTCTTGACGATGTCTTCAAAATTGCACATTATAAAACTGTTTGCATTGCTGAACTTCATTAGGAGAACAGGGTGCTTCTTGGAGAAGATAATAAAGTGAGGGAATTTTAGCGCGGGTAGTTTCACAATGGGCTTCCTAAAGGTATAGGTGCTCCGTCAGGCAACCATCTTTCCCACCTACCTACTAATGATTTAGACTTAATTCTACCTAACACTTTCGCCCACAAAGTTCTATTCATAAACATATAGTAAAATAAAAAAATTGCTTTGCGCATGCGTAAGCTAAACTTTTTTACCTTATGTAACGTTAGCCTTGAACTTTGCATTTTTTGCACTCAAATATCTAAATTTAAACTTGACACTGAAAAACTAAAAGTATAAATATTTCCCCTGCAGTTTTCGCCAATCAATTAGTTGCTTACAGCGCATTTTTTTCTTTCGCCAACATGCTAAATTAACTATAAATACAATAGAATGCATTTCTTTCTCTTCACCTACCATGCAAACGCTCATTTTCCATTTGAAAGGACACCATGCTCGGATCGTGTCGTATTTGTGGCGGCAGAGCGCGCCACACCTGCAGCGTCTGCTCGGTGACCTGGCCAGGTGCCATGAGATTGCGACTGGAATGCGGCTTCAACAGATCAACACTCTTCGTTGGTGTGCTGGCGGCGACGTGGGCGGGGCTGTGTATGGGACTGGCACCATTCTTCAACACGCGTATTTTATCCTTTAAGCCCATATTCGTGCCTATGTGTGTATGCTACTGAGCAATGAAATGCTAATGACGAGCAGCTGAGTTGATTTACTTGTAAGCACAGTCGGTGGGCTAACAGGTGGGTGGTTGCTGTATCGTTGGCGGCTTTATCTTAGAAATACGTTTGATTTTTCCACTGCGGTAGCGCACGCGTGCTCCATATACGCTCACACACGCTGCGACATTGTTTACTTAACACTTAATCACAATTAAAATAGTTAAGCACAAAGGCATTTGTTGTCTGTGGCGGCTCAAGATGTTCCTGTGTATTTGTGTTTGTGTGTTTATTTAACTAATTAAAATGGAATTAAAGTAGTTTGTTTTGTTTATGTGTTCGTGTAGTGAATTAAAAGCGACGAAGGCGTTGAAATTTATTTATTTTTTTATTTCTTTTATAATTTGCAATGCGGATACGCGCGCTCGTCGCTGCTGTGGCCAATGTCAATTCCCATTCCACTGACACTGACAGTGGCGGATTGTTTTTAGACACACTTGTTTATATATATTTATATTTATTATTTGTTCATTACACACACACATATGCATTTAATTTAATTTCTGTTTTCACATTGTATTTTCAAATTTGTTTTCTTCGTTGTGTTTTGCTAAAGATTTTATTTTTCAATATCGATATTTGATCATTACATAAATTCTTATGAAATAATTACAAAAAAAAATAATGAAATTTACTATTTCTGAGCAAGGAAATATTTTTCCACAAAAAATATTATTTCTAGCAGGGCTCCTCTAATTTTTACATTTTTTTTTTTTGAAATTTATAAAGAAAAAAAACTGCATTTCAATACAAATATTTCGATAGCGTTTCGATAAGTACTTAGTTTTCAAAGAAAAAAAGAAAAAATTGATACACTGGAACCACTGACACTCCAACAGCTTAAGGAGTAACAGGTTTCCTCGAGCACAACGTCGGTTGAGTAGCTCGTGAGAAATCGTGACAGCCGACTTCGCAAACACAGTTTGAAGAAAAACGCGTTTGAAGTTTTAAGCGGCTGTATATCTTACCTCGAGCGCAACTTTTCAAGGCTGTATCCTCATTGAATTAAATAATACAATTTTTGTTTGAAGCCATGTAAACCGTGTAACACCCTAGAGGCGTCTGAAAAATATGCTTTCTTTAGATGTTGAGAGTAGACCAAAGAAACGGCGAATATTTTTTTTCAATTTGGAAACAAAAAAAAAGACACACGGAGCCAAATCTTGAGAATAACTATAGAAAGTGAAGAAGCCCATAGCCTAAATCAACCAAATATAGCGTTGGTAAGACAGAAGTGTGAGCCCCTGTGTTGTCTCGGTCTCTGTTTTAATCTTCTCGTGGTAGTCGATGTTGATCACAACTTGTGACTCCCATGAAAACGATGACCAGTACCTTTCCGGCCAGTAGCACAGGCTTCACCATCTTCGAAGCAGGTTCGCTGGGTGAAGTTCACTTTTTAAACTTTTCCTTGGTCGCTGCTGTGTACCAATGGATTCAGAAGCTCCATCGAATTGCGTTGAGAGTAGGTCACCATCTTCGAAGCAAGTTCGCTGAGTGAAGTTCATTTTTTTAAGATTTCCTGGGTCTCTGGTCCAGAAATTTCTACGGATTGCGCTTAAACTAGGTCAAATAATGCTGTGAAGTGATCTCATTTTGTGGAGTGCTCAAACGCGGTATCCATCGCACCGACAGCTTTCTCATGTCGAGTATTTCATGAGGAATATGACCTACGTGATCTTTTAAGATGCCAACTGTCTCATATATCCCGCGCAATTCCCTTTCAGCTTCAATCGGCGGTCTGTGATTACAAGATCGTTAAGCTGTCATCGGTGATAGACGTTTTCAGTGCATCTGGGTGTGAGTCTTCAAAAAGCGATAAAAATCGGCTTCGTTGAAACTCGTTAAACCAATTTATAGACAGTCGATCTCGTCCGTATGAAACAAAACAAGAAAAAACGTTAGCTTGCCGCTCCACAGCATCCACCAACATAGTAAAACCGGAACCTTTCATTGCGAACTGCTCCGCAAAAATGGAGCAGTGAATAAGGAGAAGTATTGGCAACAACTTCTAGGCATGCTCCAAGTTGCTAATGGGTGTTTACAATCTTCAAAGGTTTAAATATGAAATCAACCTCCCAAGGGAAAAACTCAGGCCACTTGAAAGCATCCTACACTGGGCATTGTAAGCTCAAGAAGTCTGAAACTCCAGGAAAACCTGCTAATTGACTGCATAGCAATCTGTAGACGCACGAGAAAGGTCCTTGGATCCATGTGCTGGGGCTAAGTGAGTCGTTGTGACTTAGGAGAAGGCACAATAGACCTCAAGTCGCAGTGCAATCCTCATTTATTTATATAATCTAATCTAGCTTCGGCGCAACCCTTACCCAATACCCTTCACAAGTACAAAAAAATTCTAAAAAAGAACTTGATTTTGATGGATCAGTTTGTATGAGCATCGGATATGGCTGATCCGATGGTTCGAATCTGAATAATATATTCCGAGATTATAGCGTTGCTCGTTAGGCAATAATCCATATAAAATTTCGTGAAAATATCTAGGCACATAAAAAAGTTTTCCATACAAGGACATGATTTTGATAGCTCATTTTGTATGACAGCTATATGTTATAGTGCTCCAATATCGGGCGTTCCGACAAATGAACAGTTCCTTGGTGCGAAAAACACAAAATTTCATAGCGATTTCTCAAAAACTGAGGGACTAATTCGCATATATACAGATATATAGACGGACGGATGTTCAGATAGAAGGGCATGGCTAAACCGATTTAGCTTCTTAAGCTGATCATTTATATATTCATTTTATAGGGTCTCTGACGTTACCTTCTAGGTGTTACAGGCATCGTGGCAAACTTAAAAAAATACCCATCCAATTCTACTGTAATTTTGGCAGTCAAGGTCTGCGAGCATGTAGTACAAAATAATAAATAAAGAACTCTCTTGTATTGTCTTAAGTATATAAAAAAGTTTTGTCCGTTTACATTACTTTTTATAAGAAAACTTTCAACGTAGCAACCTCAACTTGGCACGACAAAACATAAATGTTCGCGAAGGTGTAACGGTTCACGCCTTCAAATGCTCGTAGGCACAAGCAATAAATGTCAACAAAAAAGACATTCTTCTTCTGCATTCTTATTCTTCGCGCTCAATACGCGTGTGTCGTGACGCAATGCTCCAAATGTTACGCAGGCTTTTGTATATTAATTTACCGATTTATTTATGTTTTTGGATATAAAAACTGCTTTTTTCGCACGTCCGCAAAGACGTGGAGTGACTTGAAGCTATTGTGTATGAATTAGAATTATTTTTACTTAAAAATACTTTACACTTATTTTTACTTCTATACATTTATTTATGTTTATTCTTGCACTTTCCAGAAGGAATCTTTCGCGTTTGATTTATTTATATTTTCTTATCACTTTCTGTAAGTAGCCTCAACACCACAACACTTCATAGCATTTTAATCAGCAACAGAAATGATTTTTCATTTATTTTTACACACACACATACCACATACTTATTTACACATATATACTTGCAAACAATAAATTTCTGCCGCGACTCAACAGCTGATTTGTGAACTTGAAAAAATCTTCGTTTGCATTTTCACGAAAAAATTCCGCAACTTTAGCAGTCAGCGCTTGCCACACGACTAATTTGAATTCGCTGCGCCGCACAGCATTTCAACGGTTTCTAAGTGCCGTCGTCGTGCTGGTCGCTGTTGCTACAGCGCCGCAGCTGCGCGTAGCGCTGCCCCCGAAAACAAACTCTGCACACTTCCAAGTGTCGCTGCTGATGTGTGGGTGTTGCTTTCCTGCCGCATGCTGGGTACGAGTGCGCAGGCTTCACGTTCGTAGCAGCAGCAGTCGACGTTGCCGCAGCCGAGCAGCAGCGTTACTAACTGCTTCCAGCGTGCAAACACGCCTTCAACACGGCGCTGATAGCTAGCACACCTCCACTGCCTTAGAAAGCTCGCAAACAGAAACTTTTGTGTGCCAACGAGCTTTCGAAAAGTTCAACATGTGTTTATTTGACCGGTGAAGCCTGTCAAACAATCAACAAATATTCCTTCTGTGTACACACTTGGCACTGACAATGAATTTCTAAGTGCTTAATGGTCGTTGTTGCACGAAAAGCTTACACAAAAGCATAAACAAGCAGTGGTTCCCAAACCTATCTCATTCTGATTGCAAATAATATGTCTTCGAGCTAAATCTATAAGTAAATAAATGTTCTCAAAGCATTTTTTGAATTCTGAGAAACGTAGAGTTCAATAGTTGATCTAACAGCGCTGTAAAAAGCTCTCAGTCACTCTAGGCCTTAGACTACTGAACCATTTTAGTGTTTGTCAGGCAAAAGTGGTTGCTATTAAGGTGACGGTAGACGTACTGTTAGGAAGTGCAGCCGCTTTTTCGAAGATGAGCATTCACTCAGATAGCAGGACGGAAATGCTAGCGCTGAGCTCGCTAACTGTGCGCTCAAAGCCAGTTAAGGTGTGTCTGCCCTCACCAGAAATATGTAGCACTAAGCTTATTCATCAACAGTCTCGTTTTATTGTCTGTTTATGGCGGAATGGTTGTCATTTACAGAGCCGACGAGGTAGCCAGAAGGGGATCTACATTGGAATTTAGTGTTATGCTACTGGACCATTGGACCTGCGCTTATCAGGCGCCCCTGTGTGAATGCAAGATCCTTTTGAACTAGCAGAAACGCTGGCAACTTCAAAGACGACGAACTAGCCATAGTGGGTACCCTCGCCCCGCTCGCATTGCAATGGGACTGAGTTAGATCTCCACTGGCATCTTGCATTCTCGTACTGGACCTCACATGCGCTTAGCAGGTGTTCGACGACCCGCTCCTCTGTCATTTTAGCTTCGAGTAGGATGCGGAAGATCTTCTGTATTACTTTCTCTTAGAAAAAATAGTTTTGCCGCAATCGTTCGGGTTCTTACTAGACATTGTCCAATAGGCAATCATGCGGTAAGTTTAAAAATCTCGACGGACTGACGGCAAGTTGTAGGAGGGTGAGGTGGAAACATCCAGGCTCTTTCTCCCCTATTTTTCAGCCTTTGCAAGACTGAGGTTGTAACATTTCGACAGTCTTAACTTCGGCGAAAGAGAAGACATATCAGAAACATTAGCCGTCTCAACAAATATTTGATAGGCTCAAAGTGCTTTGTAGATTTTAAAGGACCTTGTGATCTATTCTATAGGAGTTTTATGTAACACTACGGAACGGCGCTCTAAGCAGTTCAAGAGAGATCCCTGTTAGAATCGGCCTCTTAACCTAACCTAACGTGACCTAACCAACAAAACCAGAAACTCGAAAAGAATACTTTCGACAGTTTGGTACTAATTGGTGTCTTCTGTATAGATAAGGTATTAGTTTGCAGCTTTCACTGACAAAGTTCCACAAATGCATTACAAAAAAGCTTGGAACCTAATAAAAGCTCCGAAAGCTTTATTAACTAACAGTATCTGAATTTTGGTTCCGAAATTTTGCGCCGTCAAGTTTATTGATCTATATTGCTGCAATGACATTCGCTTTATGAAAGCTTTTAACCTAACCTAACCAACAAAATCAAAAACTCGAAAAGAAAGCTTTCGATACTTTGATACTAATTGCAGTCTTCTATATAGATAAGATATTAGTTTGCAGCTTTCACTGACAAAATTCTACAAATGCATTACAAAAAAGCTTGAAAGCTAACAAAAGCTCTGAATACTTTATTAACTAGCAGTATCTGAATTTTGTTTTCGAAATTTTGTACAGTCAAGTTCTACAAATGTCTTAAAGGAAAGCTTTTAAGCTAACAAAAGCTCTGAAAGCTTTTTTGTCTAACAGTATCCGAATTTTGAAATTTATAACGTAAAGTTTATTTAACTGTATTGATGCAATGACATTCGTTTCTTGAAAGCTTTGAACTGTTGAGCCATGAAAGCTCTACACAAACTATTGTTGGGCCTTTTAGAAATGAAACTTGTCGGTTTTCAGTTTTAATTCATAACTTCAAATGAAAGATAACAACAATTCATTAATGCGTCCCTTAAAATTATGAGAGTTTTGAGCCTATAAAATAACAAGGCGAGATCTTTTGAATTTTTTTTATTTTTTATTTTTTAACAATGTAAACATATTTGCGTGTTCATAGATTTACGTATGCACTCTTACAATATTTTCTCGCGTGTTTATAGACCTTTCAACAAATCACTTGTTGCTGTTTTGATTAGCCTATGAATATTGACGTGGCTTTCGCGCATTGTTAAGCAAGGTTCTGGTAATGTTGACCAAGCACTGACATGCACATAAATACCTCTAGGGGCTCCATTGAACTCACGAATTAGTTTTTGTAAATTTTTTCACTGCAAATGCATAGGTGTTGGTGTTATTCTGCTTGCGTGCTAGACTGTTATTATTTATTCATATGGTTCTACATGGCGTATGAATGACTTTTAATTCATAAAAAACAATATTTGCCGGTGACGAATGCAACTGGACATTTACAGATATTAAATTATGAATTAACGAAAAATCACGACAGATGTGCGTAAATACGAGACATATGCGCTTATTTGCTTTAGTAATAGGTAGAAGGGTGCACATAGAGTTATTGAAGAAATATGTGAACTCAGGCAGAAGACTCCTTTTATTTCTGTTTAGTTTTTATTTTCTACATCCATTTTGGTAAATTTGAAATAAATATATTTTTTAAATTAATTAAATCTTTAAATAAATATATTTGTTCAATAAAAAAAATTTGAAATATTTTAAAAGTAATTTTTATCTCATCTGTGGCCTAAATGTGCCAACACAACTGATTGAAAGTCCTTTGCGACAACAACAACGTGGCGAATTATAATATAATCATAATACGTCAATCAAAATTGTTTTTGTAAACATAAAAACGTGTCTGTAAACACTCTTTTATAACACAAATCAATTATTGACACTTAGCAGGCAAGGCAACAGGTATTAGGCGTAGGAGTTTGCCAAGTCACCAGAAATTAAATTCTATGTTTTTAGTGACTTAATGCAATTAGCTAATCTAATATCCACATATACATACATACATATGTACACATGTTGATTTCTAAACAAAACAACTGCTTATATATCTCAAACCTAGCGTAGCAAGAAAAATGTCCAGTAAAAGGATAAGTCAAGGACATGCTAAGCCGAAAGCAACAACAACGTCAAATTAGCTGAGGCATTTGATTAATTGTCGATGATGATTTTTCAAGGGACTTTGATAAACAGAGTGTGAAGTTTGAGAAATTTCGTTATACATATGCAATACATTAGGGTGGTTAAAAAAAAAACGAAGTAATATCGAATTTATTTTTAAAAAATAAGCTATACGAGCATACAGAAAAAAATATGCCTGGAAGCGAAATTTTTTTGCTAAAATTTTTAAAATATATTGGTGAGCTTTTAAAGCTCTTTTAAAGTTCCTTCCTTTCAAAGTTCTTCTTAAACTATTTAAATTAAAATAAAAAACTTATTAGGCATAAAATTTTCTTAAAAAAAAGAACTATTTATTTAATTTAAAAATTTTAAAATATGTTTTTGAGCTTTGAAAGTTCCCCATAGCGCACCTTAAAACTCCTTAATTGCTTTGATAATTTTTTTTAAATTATTTTATAATTGTTTATAATAAATAAATTGAAAAAAAGTTCTTGTATGGCATAAAATTTCCCAAAAGTTTTTTTTTCAAAATTAAAATTTTCAAAAAAATTAAAAAAAAAATTTTAAATCCTTAAAATTTTCTAAAATTTTTTTTTCAAAATTGAAAATTAAAAAAAAAGCATTTAAAAAATTTTGTCAATTCAAAAATTCCTTTATCTATATTAATAATGAAGCATTTATATTTATATGAGAAACTTTGAAGGCTTGCCGACATCTTTTAAAATTAATCTTAAAATTTTTCCCTGCAGTGATTTTCTTCTGCAGATATTTTAAGCCCCGAATTCTAGTTTTTGGCTCAACCTAATATACATATGTTATATATACACTGCTAGACGTATCTACATACAAATATGTATACCGTTGTTTTTCTTAATGAAAATTACGACAAAATGTCATATAAATGTTTTTATTATTTATCGACTTTTTGGAGACATATATGTACAGTTGCTCCCTCAATGTAACAGCAATACATACTGTTGTTATTGTTTATTGTATTGTTCATCAATCGATCCTTATCCTTGTTGAAGACTAAAATCTATCCTTAATAGGTTATGACCCCAAGAATTGTTGTTCTAGAAGAGTTTGATAGTTTTTGAGTGGGTAAAAGCAGAAATGGTGAGGCAATTGATTATCATACTTGTATACCTATACAATTATTTTATTCCAATTTTCTATGACTCGTTCGATCATTTCGCAAAAAATTATGAAATTATCTGTGTTCTCTTAATAAATCCATTGATTGATGCGATGTGTGGAAAGCGGCGCCGCCTTGTTGAAACCCAAAAATCGGCGAGATCACGAACATCAATTTCAAGCATCAAATAGTCGTCCATCAAGCGCGATAGCGGTCGCCATTAACGGTTACCATCGCCCCGGCATTATTTTTGGAGAAATATGAACCGATGATTCCATTGAGCCAGAAATGGACCTCATCGCTGAACAAAATTTGCCTCATAAACGCCGGATCTTCTTGGCACTTAAGAAGCATAGAGCCAAGCGATGTCGTTTGGGATTTTTGTATAAGCTGTATTTTGTTTCCTTTTAGTTTAAGATCTCGACGTAAAATGCCCTAAGTCGTTCCATACGTCAGTCAGACTCGCCAAGGTCTTCGCGTAAACTCCCAGCTACGGCTGCTATATTTTCCTCACTGCGTGCTGGACGTGGTCTATTCGGTCGAATATTATCCAATAATGAATACTGGGTCTCAAGATGGGTGATGATGTTGCAAATAGTACGCTCAAGTACCTAAAGAACAAGCTTTGTCGATATTTATTTGAAGGGTTACTTAAAGAATTACAACAACTATTGCACAACTTGTGAGATTACAGTAAGCAATAAATGTATATAACAAAAAAACAATGACAATTAAACTAAGTTCGAGTACGTATGTTTGTATATATAATATATATGCATACAAGTGCAAGTAAATGTCAATAACACAAATTCATTTAGTATTGAACCATATTCACAACTTTTAAAAGGACTCGTCACAAAATTGAATGAACACACTTGAACTGCTGAGCATGGCGACAGTTTAACTAAGGCCATGGAAGGTGCGTTCCAGGATAAACAAGCTTTTTTTCGATTTTTATAAGCTGAACAACAAATATTAAGTTTGTCACATAGAGAAGGAAACTTCGAAGACCCTATATCGTATATATATATATAAATCATCAGCGTGATGAGCTGTGTTGATGTTTTGTCCATCTGTCTGTCTGTCTATAAATAGCGGAAACTACTTCGTCGATCTGAAATTTTGCAGGCGTCTTTTCTACCCTCAGATTCTGCTTACTTTTTGGAACTGCAGATATTGCAGCACTGTAGCATATAGCCACCATACAAACTAATCCAACAAAACCAAGTCTCTGCATAGAAAACCTCTTTTATTTGAAAATGTAGCTCAGATCCGATCAATATAGCATATAGCTGTCATACCAACTGACCAACCAAAAACAAGTTCTTGTTTGGAAACCACAATAACTACATAACATTACATCAAAAGGTCTTATTAGTCCGTTTTAAAATATGTAACGGTAAAACATTACATATATTCTTTAAAAACTTTCACTTTTTCTTGGAATATTACTTCTACTGTACTTAAAGTACTGCAGCCAATCAAGCAGTCATCTTAATAATACCCTGTAGAAAATTTCTTCTGCTTGTTTCTCTCTCTGTTTATACCATAAAATCACTCTCTGCTGCTGTAAGTATCCACTAAAAGAAAAACTTCCGAGAGATTGGTCTTAACTCGATAATTTACCCAACATTGAATTATCAGGTTACAAAGAATTTTTAAAATATCTAACAGTGCTCCATGAATTATGTTGCTAAAATTAAGATTAGTACACTAAAGTTTGTCCTTCTATTGAAATCCAGTCCGAAATTTCCATATCCCAACATTAACCTTGCGAAAGGCTCTTAGAAGCATCACTGAAGCTTTCCTTCGGAACTAAACCCAGAACTAGTATCTCTTAGGCTTCGAACTTAACTGTGGGAAGAACAGAAAATACATTGACTTCAATTTTTCAGAATATATAGGGAGTAGAGAGGATGGAACTATAATTATGTGTAGAAGTTCATGCAAATGAGAAAAGTTCTTTGAGCGTAACCACTTGGGAGTGGTCAGAAACGATTCTTTTACATATGGCTCAAGCAGCTCACGACTTCCGGTCATAGGCCAAGTATTCTTAACCTTGCAGTCGTAGATAATTTTATCAACCTCGGAATCCAACGCAGAATAACTCTTGCCAACAGGTGCTACTTCGGACTGAGTAGGCAATTGCGAAGTCCTCTCTCAACGAACAAAGACCAAACTCTATAAGTCACTCATTATTCCCGTCCATATGGACGACAGAGGCATGGACGATGACAACATCTGATGTGTCGACATTACGAGTTTTCTTTCGAGAGGAAGGTTCTGCAGACGATTTATGATCCTTAGTGCATTAGCAACGACGAATATCGCATTCGATGGAACATTCAGCTGTACGACTTATCCGACAACATTGACATAGTTCAGCGAATTAAGAGACAGCGACTACACTAGCTAAATGTTTTCCGAATGGATGAAAATACTCCAGCTCTGAGATTATTCAACGCAGTACCCGCCGGGGGAATCAGAAAAAGAAGAAGACTTCCACTCAGTTGGAAAGACCTGGAGGAGAAGGACCTGGCTTCGCTTGGAATCTCAAAATGGCGTCGCATTGCGAAAAGATGAAACGACTGGCGCGCTGTTGTTAACTCGGATATAATCGCCTAAGCGGTGTCTACGCCAGTAAAGGAGTAGAAGATTGTAACATGAGGTGGAAACATCTAGTCATCCCTCACTGTCAAACTTTATACACACTAAGGTTGAAGTGACTTGGTTGTCATACTTTCTACTCACGAGCCGAATTGACTGGAGTAGATATTAGCCGACTCAATGAATCTGTGGCTGGCTCCAGGCGCTTTGTAGATACCTACGACGGTCTTTTAAGTCCTTAGATCCTTACTTATTTCTGGACATAACAACGTACAAGCGTCTCTACCAGTCCAAGTGGAATTGTTAGTGGTCTCACGAATACCTGACCTAATCTAAGTGGTTCCAAGACTTAATTTTCCTATCGGGCTAGTTGTAGCGGAATATGGGAAAATTTCCGCCAGGATAAATAGTTTGTATTTATTTTCATATCTGTATGTCAACCAACGGCACATACATTTGTTTTCTTGTTTTTGTAATTGTAGGTAAATAGAAAAAAAATTGAAACATTGACGGATTGGACAAAGGCTCAACGAACTATTCCAACATTTGGTGGGTGAACCAGTAACCAAGCATGCAAATGAATTTCATTCAGAAATTGACGGTGACGCGAGTGACAAGTGAATCGAACAACGGCGGAATAGCGTGTGGAAAACCGTAAAATGCACTAATTGCAAAGATGGAAAATTAGATAAAGAATATAAAAAATAGAACACAGTGCATGCAGACATATATACACAAACACATCTACAAATTTATGTGCAGCAATTAATTTAGTGACTTTACTTAAATAAAAACTAAAAGGAATAGCAAATTTTCAGTTCAAAAAATCGTTTTTTCTAATGTTTACTTGTGACAAGCCTTAAGTGCAAATATGCATTTTTCCATAATATCGTCGCACAAATGATGGGATGTGGTTCATCGATGGACACGAACAGCGTAACTGAAGAGCCCATACAGAGCTTGGAGCGTTGGCAGCAAGGCGACATGGTAAATATCGAGCGCGAGGCAATCTAAAGTTGCTGAAAAATGCAGATTTTTCCGTCTCATACCTCCTATAGGATCCCGCTGCCGTCATCGAGGAATTTGTGCGTTTGGATGAGCGCATCAGCAAGCTGGAAGCCACTTGTCCGGGTCCGCGTATGGCCACCGCCGAAGCTTGGGTGGAGCACTTGCAGTCGCAACGCGATTCTTTGCTCGGTGTTGACACCGTAGACATGGCCTTGAACCCGCAAAATAACGGCGCATTGCAACAGCAGCAGCAACAGCGACAGCCACAACAACAGCAATCGTCACAACACCAATACACACAGCAAATGAATAGTGAAATATTGACGTTGAATGAGATCGATGCAACAACACCGCCGCCCATACATCAACCGCCCTTGCAACCGCTGAGCGTTACTGCAGCCATAACAGCAACTTCAAAGGTAAACAGAGGCACATTACTACGTGGAAATGGCGCCACAACAAATGGCATAGGCGGTGCGGCACGACAAGCTAATAACAGCATTGTGGCCAATACACCCACCCAAGATTTGGCTAATGTGAGTTGTAAACACAAATACCAAACTGTCACTTAAAACACCCAATTACATATTCATGGGGGGTTACTGAACTGGTAGAGTAGTACTGCAGTACTTCGATAGGGTTTGAGTGTCGGTTTAACGAATGAAGAATGGTTTTGTGTGAAGAAAAGGATCAGAAGTTTTCGGGGTTTTAATAGCAAGCCACTATTTTTTCAGTCAGTATGGCAACTGCTATTCCAAGAAGTCCTTTGAGCAAAATCGGAGCTTTCCTCTTTTCTCTAGTTTCTTTGGAAACTTGAACTTCTTTCGTCGGAAGGAATGAAGAGAGAGATTTAGCCTCGAAATCCAACGCAGTATAACTCTTTCCCACAGGTGCTACTTTGGACTAAGTAGGAAATTGAGAAGTAAAGTCCTCTCTCGACGAATAAAGACCAAACTCTATAAGTCACTCATTATTCCCGTCCTGCTATAAGGTACGGATGCACGGACGATAATAACATCTGATGAGTCAACGAGTTTTCGAGAGAAAGATTCTACGGAAGATTTATGGTCCTTTGCGCATTGACAACAGCGAATATCGCATTCGATGGAACGGTGAGCTGTACAGTTATACGACGACATTGACATAGTTCAGCGAATTAAGAAACAGCGACTACCCTGACTAGGTCGTGTCGTCCGTATGGATAAAAACATTCTTGCTCTGAGACTATTCTAAACAGTGTTCGTCGGGGGAAGCAGTGAAAGAGGAAGGCCTCCCCTTCGTTGAAGAGATCAGGTGGAGAAGGACCCGGCTGCAGTTGGTATCTCGAATAGTTGTCAAATTGCGGAAGGAAGACACAACTGGCGCGCTGTTTTAAACTCGGCTATAACCCCGTAAGCGGTGTCTACGTCATTAAAGAAGAAGAGTATTCCATATTGACCGTTTGACCCTCTGGAACGACTTCATTGTGAACTTTTGCGAATTCTACTCGACGTCGACATTATTCGAAATATACTGTGCCGATCCATAAGAGATATTGAGATCCTCTGCTACCTCCCTGATGCAAAAACAAAGATTTTCAAACATTTTTCCCCGACTGTTTCGATGTTATTGTCATTAACAGAGGTGGATGAAGGACAAGAGGCAAGGGTTCGAAGACTGAAAGACCTTCGTTGAAAGCTGTGTGCCACTCAAATACTAGTGTTCGTGATTGACCACGTGCTTGAAATTTCAGAAAATGTTGGACGATAAATTCGCCAACTTGGAGGACAAGTATTCAGTGTGCCAAAATAATGTCAGGAAAATCTCTAAAAATTACATCGCTAATAATTTCTTTGACAGAACAGTATTAAAGCCACTAAATACTATTCCATTCAAACCTTTATTAAACAAACCCCTAAAACCTCATACAGCCTTTCTCCGCTTTTTAAGCACGCCTCCTTGTAATTCCTCCGAGTATACACGTGTAAATACAGACATAATCACGAAAATATAGTACATCAGTATATATTTAAGTATGTTCTCGTGTGGCTAAATGAGCTTCAGCCACCACCTCGTGGTTTAACCCGCCGCGTCGTTTGCAGGTGTACACGTGCAAAGTGACGGCTCATTTGGAGCGCGTTCGTACTTCCTTCCTGTAGTAATTTGATTAATTGTAGGCGTTAGTTGTTGTTATCTTTGCTTGTTTTGAATTACTTGTCCATGAAATGTAATATTGGGTAATTTCTCGAAAATCGGTTTACATTTTTGCTGTTGTTGTTGTCCTAACGATGGGGCTAATTATTAACATTTGCGGAGTTTTATGTAAATGACCAACAACCGGACGTACAGTGTTGAAAAAAAAATTTACCCAAAATTTTAGTATTTTTTTGTCCGTTAGAATTCTATTTTTCATCCGTCCAACACAAACTGGTAGGTCATTGATTTCTGCGACAGCACCCCAGCAGGAACTGCTTAAAGAGGAGCTTGTTATGTTTCTTAACTGAAGCATACGGACCTCACTATGCAGGTGTTCGACAGGAGACATCAAAAGGCGTCCTGCCGTAGTTCGGAGTGCTGTTTTCTGACAAGTTTGGAGCTTCCTCGTCTGCATTTCACTGCATCCAGGCCACCATATTACTGTGACGTAGTTAAGAACCGGCCGGCATTTTGTCTTGTAAGTTGCCAACAACGTTTCTTTGTCCTTTCCACCTGTGCTGACGGCTAGCGACTTGAGGATCTTGTTGCTTTGGCGATAATTGCGGTCATTTGAGGAGCGAACAAGCACAGACTGACAAAAGTCAGGTTGCAGGAGTTTCGAGATGTAGAAGTTAAACAATAGCGGGGAGAGGACACCACCCTGAAGAGCCCCTTGTTTAAGTCTTCTCAGTTTCGAGTTTTAACCTCGAAATAGTACGGATGATTGACGACGGATCAGGTAGTCCACCTATTCAGTCCTGGAAAGAGCGTAGTTTTCTCGATGTCCTGAAGTAATATTGTTTGGTTGACTGTGTCAGAGACAAGTCCAACGCTAGGAGGATCGTTCTCTCGCAGGTTGGTTTCTGGTTAAAGCCACGAACTATCTGGGAGTTTACTCGTATGATGCTAAGTGCTGTATACTCTTTGGAAGCCAAGCTGGTGGTTTGCCAGGCTCAGGTGCTGTGAAGGTCGGGACTAGCAAAGCCTCAAATGTCTTCACTACTGGGGAGAGGAGAGTTATTGGGCGATAGGACTCCCCTTTGTTGGCGGGTTTTCCAGGTTTCAGTAAAGGGACCACTCTTCCGATTTTCCACAAATCGGGTATTTGAAGAGTGGTCAGCAACAGGCTGAGGGCCTTGGTGAGGTAACTTACTCCCGTCGAGCCTGGTTGCTTTAGCATCAGCATGTTGATTTCATCAGGGCCAATAGATTTGGATAATTTGCTCCTCATCGGCGCAGCGGTCGGGTCACACATCGCTTGGTTTTGTCTACCGAAGGGTACAGTATAAATTCCCAGCTAAAATAGCTTACGCACTTCTTCGGGTCCGAAGAGGTACGACCATAAAATTGAATTTCAATGCGGTCAACATGTCTCTTCGGATTATAAAATGCCTCACAGTAGTCCAAAGCTTAGCCACACCGCTGGAGCGGTTACATTACTTCAAGTACTCTATCCATTCTGTTTTAGGTCTCAGAGGCCGTTGTGTATTTTCGAATATAAAAACTGATTTCATAGCCGTGTTATAGAAATTAATGTTGTTGCTAATATTTTGTACAGTATTGTAAGATTTGTATTTCGTTACTCATACGCCCTGTCAAACTTGTTTATTGCAACTAAATGCCAACAGTGATTAACATACTTGGACACTTTAAGAAATTATAGGTATAAGTTAAGTTTCTTTTAGCAGGTGTAGGGGGATATATTACTAAATACTATGCGTAAAAGAGTTGTATGGGAAGATATTTACTAGAATGACTAGACAAATGTGTTGACTTTCATGACTTAAAACAGATTATGAAATATTATAACGAAAATGTAGAGAAAAAGAGTGATATAGTAATGTAAACACTTAAAAAATTAATTACCTAGTATATATTTTGTCAGCTTGCCATAAATTTGGGTGTTGTTGGCGATGCAAATAAGGCTTCCACACATGAGGATTTCTTTGCGAGCCTCAGTGAATCTGCGCTTTATCTAACGTCCATCCGTTACTACACCGAAATACTGGAACACACTAAGGTGCGACTGAAAACGTTAACGGAAAGCTACAACGAATTAAATGAACTATATGTGCATCACGACGGCATTATAGGTAAGCTGTTAAAAAAGGATAATACAACAATTACACCAAGCTTTATATGTACATACGCCTTGCAGCCTTTATCAGTGGCGGCACGTACATGACACGACTGGAGGAGAGCCTTGACTCGCAACTGGAGGCGGCGCGTGATGTGCGCGATAAATTAGGCAGCGCCTTGGAGCAATGGCGTATATGCGGCACTTTGTTGCGCACCAGCGCCACTTCGGCCACACAGGCTTTGCAGCAGTGGCAACAGTTGGCTAAAGCAATGTAAGAATTCTTTTAAAAATGTGTAATTAAAATGTATTTTCCACTTTTGCATTCAAGTGAGCCGAAACACAAAATTCAACTTGCTTTGGAATGCCGTTCGGCACTGCAGGCCTCTTTGATATCGGTGGAGTGTGCGCAATTAGCGCTGCCACATGTGGAAATCAAGCACATAAGCAATCGCCAGCTGCTGGCAGTTAAGCATTGCAACACCTACATGATTACAGATATAGCGAATCTGGCAAGGTGAGTAAAGGCATAAATTAAATTGAATGAAATCATCAATAATTCCTACATTTTCGCCACAGATATCAGCACACAAGTAAAGTATTCACCTCCTTTGAGAGTAATACGTCCAAGGCTTCGATGTGGTTGTATGAAATGTTCAACAAAACTTTGCGGCATGATTTCGATAAGGCCGAGGAAACGGTGCGTCATTTGGCTAAGACTTTAAGGGATCATCGCGAGGAGATTTTCACCGCTGCTCGAAAATAATAAAATCTGCATGCTCGAAAATAGCAGTAAACGCAACTTATTTCAGTAGTTGTAAGAACTCTTTTTCATAACATACATATATTTATAGTTTTTATTTGTTAACAAATTAAAGCATTGCTTAAAAAACGTAGTTAAACTTAATACCAGTAGGTCTTCTTTGGTATACGCTCTTCCTCAATGCCCATCTCTTCCATAATATCCATTTCAAATGTGGACAATTTAGGTTGGAAAGTTATTTCGGATACAACAGCGGCTATAAAAACACAACAAAAAAAAAACAGAGTTTTTAAAATGCATTACAGTTACTTCAAGCATCTGATTTTATACCTGTTGTATCCTTTTCGCGTTCAATATATGCGCCCGGCGTTTTATAATCGTGTGTTTGGTTGTTCGTTTCTGGTATGGGTATAAGGCGGCCAGTACGCGCGGATACACGTACCTTCTCACCCTCTTCTGTATAACGCCATTCGAATTCTGTGCCTTGCAAATCCGAGGGATCGACTAATCGTACATCTTTAGTAACCTAATAAATACGATGTTACGTTATGATCACGAACGTAAGATTTCTTATGTAAAAACTCACATCTAAAGGCGATTCAGATTTGATTAATATGCCTGGAAAACCTTCTTCAGCGCCCACTGTGCGATAATGCCAGTTTAGACCTTCCACCATCACCCAATTGCGTTCTGGTATAACCTGTGTAACAATTCCTTGTTTGCCCTTATCTTTGCCGACAAGCACTTCAACACGATCACCACGGAAGAAACCCCATTCATCTATAAAAAAGAAGAAGAGTTAAGCAACTAATTGCATAAACTTTTTGTAAAGTTTTACTTACCCACTGGATTCAGAAAGACCTTTTTGCGTATAGTACCGGGCATATTTTGCTGTCTAAACTGTCCTGTCCATGATCGATTTGTTGTATAGCGAAAACGCTTACGCTCTACCGTGCGTTGTGTGTAATTTGGCAGACCAGATGGTGTTTTCCAATAGACCTTTAATTTAAAATGTATAAATATCGCAAGGGACCACGGACAAATTTTGTGAAAGAATTGTAACGATGCTGTTTAGCCACATCTATGACATTACACAAACTGACCTGCTTTTTGCTTCTCTCAATGTATTCCTTTGGAAAATTTGAGAAGTTTTTTAATTTAGTGGCCAAAAACTGGGTTAGCCTCATCTTTTACAGAACTTATTATTATAAAATCAACCAAAACGTAATGGGAAATGCGTGAATGTAGTTCGAAGGAATGTTATAAAACAGCTGACCACTGACAGTTTACAGTTTGATGCGTTCGAAAGCGAAGCAATAATAAAAATAGCTGAAAAGCAAAATTTTTTCGCAGTGTAGAAAGTATTTGATTTTTATAATATTCATTGAAATATTTATATAAAACTAATAAATTCACAAGTTTGTATACTCAATGGGCATTCTTCCACAAGTTCTCGGCTAATTTAGCAGTATTTATTACATTAATAAACTTACATATATATACAATAGGCTTTCTTCCAAATGTTATCTAGCTAATTTAGTAACATTTCTTATGTATTTATTTTTCATTATTCATAGTTTTCCCACAATGCAACTCTGCAGTAATCAGCTGTTCTTCATTGCATAGCGCAATTCGCTCCATTCTTCACAGTAAAACGAATTGATAATTTTATATGTGCATTTTTTTACCGACTAGTCAACAAGAAATTTATAAACAAATATAAAACGACACAAAATTGCTATAAAAAGCATATAAACCAAAAAGTTAATTTATTTTCTTATTCATAAGCAGCATAAGTGCAAGTAAAGTGGAATTTGTGAAAGAAAACAGAAACTACAAACGTTCGTTGGTTGTAGAACATTAATACTCATTGCTCGTTGGCAAGCGATTATCAATAAATGAATAATAAATTTACGCTTATGCTGACTTGATATTAGTCATAAACATATAAATAACGTACATTCGAGCACGATTTTCAGTGGAAATATTTACTGCAAAGCAAGCAGTAAACCAGTATTTAATTGCAACACGTTCCAATAACTATTTAGCGATAATAAGTGAAAGAAAATGTCCCACGATGCATTGAATATAGAGGGAGTCAAGCAGGAACCGGCTTTGTTACAAAAACATGCAAAATTTTTCGTTAGATTTTTGAATTTATTGCCAGCCCGTCTAGCTTCACACGACTCCACCAGAGGCACCATTGCATTCTTCGCAGTATGCGGATTGGATGTACTTAATTCGCTACCACTACTTACGAAAGAAATGCAAAAGGATGTCATTGAATGGATTTACGGTGGCCTTGTGACTTCAAATCCGGAAAATCAACCAAACTGCAGCGGCTTTCAGGTAAACACGTAAATATATTAATATTGCGCATAGTCATTAATCAAAAGTGACTGGCAGGTGAGCGTGTTTGCAATTATACATAAATATGTATGTACATATGTACATATTTTCTCAAAGCACGTTATCTATAGGTACGTGTGGTTTAATGTTTGTTTTGTGCTAACAGCGCTGTGCTTTGTTTACACAGCATTTTTCCAACAACAACAGCCACTATTCCTAATTTATTTAGGTTATATGTTTTAAGATTGCTTGGATTTAATTTTAATATCAGGTCAATCGTCATAATTTGTTTAGAGATTACGCAAATACATTTTGTATATTTTTTAATTTATAATTATAATTTACTAAAGTCACAAATTTGTTTGTACTTACTTAAGGGAATTGTAAAAAAAGAAACCAAAAGTGTGTTTTTCTTATCTTTCCCTTACTGCAATCATATTTCTTATCAATCCAGTAAAAACAGTTTGTTAAACATCGTATTTCAATCAATTAATTGTGTTGTAAAAATTGCCAACAACAATCATCAGAGATATTATCATAAACATAATTATTTTATCTTTTGAAATTCACGTAATTTCTAATTCGTAATTTCAGGGTTCACGTTGCGTGAATATCATTTCCGATGACGAGCAATTGCAGGCCAATGCTAGAAACTATCAGTGGGGACACCTTGCGATGACATATACCGGTATTGGCATATTAGCTACGCTTGGTGATGATTTGAGTCGCATAGACCGAAAAAGCATTGTCGATGGTAAGTTCTCATACACGCAACTAATTCCAATAACAAATCATATAAATACACTGCTGTTTCAGGTGTTGCCGCGGTACAGCGTCCAGATGGTAGTTTCAGCGCTTGCGTCGACGGCAGTGAAAACGACATGCGCTTCGTTTTTTGTGCCGCTGCCATATGTCATATGCTCGACTATTGGGGCGATGTGGATAAGGAGAAAATGTTTGAGTTCATAACCAGCTGTATAGTAAGTGAATTATTGGTGGCAATCAGGTGAATTTTACACTAACATTTATGTACCTTTTGCAGCGTTATGATAACGGCTTCAGTCAGTATTTAGAGGGTGAAGCGCACGGTGGTACTACATTTTGTGCTTTGGCTGCGCTTGAGCTGAGCGGCCAATTGCATCGATTGGATGTAGCAACGATAGAAAACATAAAACGTTGGTTGATTTTCAGACAGGTAAAGTTTTTGCTTAGACACGTAAATATAGATGTTGAATATTTTATGAAATGAAATAATTACAGGTGAATGGTTTCCAAGGTCGTCCAAATAAAGCAGTCGACACATGCTATTCATTTTGGATAGGTGCAGCGCTACGCATATTGGGTGCCTTTGAGTTAATCGATTACGAAGAGAATCGTGCTTACATTATGGAGACACAAGACAGCATTGTCGGTGGTTTCTCGAAATGGCCACAATCCACAACAGATCCTTTTCATACATATTTCGGTCTGTGTGGGCTTTCGTTCATGAATGAGCCTGGTCTATTAGCTGTTATGCCCAGTTTGAATATATCAATGCGCGCTTACAATCGTCTGAAACAATTACATGCACAGTGGCAAGTGGAGAGTACAGATGATCGATTTGTTAGCAACAACAAATCGGTGTCGTCAAAACTTAATAGTGATGAAAATTCAACGTCCGTTACCTCGCCGCTTATAGAAGCACAATAAGGAGCATTTCTTTTACAAACAAACTATACATTAAGCGGGAATGATTTTTATACAAAGTGAGCAATGATTGGACAACTATTTAACTATTCGTGCTGAAATATTTTGCAGTTAATTTTGAACAAAAAAAATTATATTTTGCATACCTTTTATAATCATATGCATATGCCTTTCTATTGTGACTGCTTGTTTCTTTTTTTACACTGCAATAATTTTTATGCATTTTTGCGACATGCATATTCTAGCCTTAGCTATCAATATTAAATTCTCAGCTTTAAAAAAAAAGTGTACATAATTTTTTAAGTCAAATAGTCCAATCATATCGTGAGTGTATCGAGAAACTATTGTGAATTAAAACATAAGCACAACTATTTTTTTAATAGTATTTAATTATATTGATCGGTATTGTAAATAAACTAATACAATTAAAGCTAGCTTAAATTGTTTTGTAAAGAGAATCACCCACATTTATAAATATAATTAATTTAGTAATAAATTTATCATTTAGGTTAAACCTGCAAGTAAAGGCAATTAATATGCCCCTGCAATGCCGGTATGTTATAGCCCAGTTGCGGTCGATCAATGAAGAGACGACCACGTAGAGGCGCCAATACACGTTCAGTCACATTCGGACATCGATGCACCATCAACGATTGGAGTTGCTGACACGTTGTAGTTAGAGCGCTGCAAATAAACGAAAAGCAGAGTAGAAATAAACTCCGCTGTCTTAGTTGTCTCACTAATTGCTTTTGGTTTTGTAAGCTTAATAAATAAGAAAATCACTGGGATAGAAATCGTTCAGATACATGTCTAATTGACTTTGTCGATCGATGTGCGCGCGTTTGCGTAGCGGTGCTAAAGAACGCTCCGTTACACGCGGACAACGTTGCACGAGTAGTGAACGTAGCTGAGTGCAATACGTTGCGATTGCACTGTAATTAGACAAAAAAACAAAGAGAAGGTTGAAATATATAATGCACGCGTCTCTAAAATCTTATAGGAGAGAGTTACTGGCAGGACAACAATTTAACTTTTTGCGAATGCTACATCTACAACACGCAATACTTACTGTATGCCATAATCGGAAATGGCAGCGCATCCCACCAAATTAATATGCTCCAAACTGCGGCAGTAGTTGGCAATCTGTATTAACACCTGATCCGTCACGCTGGGTGTATTGGCTAATGATAATACATTTAATTTGTTCAACTTCCTAAAAAATATTATTAAACAACGCTCTCCAATTGCTGTACAATATGAAATGTCGAATTCCACCAAATTACTATGGTGTAAAGTCAGCGCATCTACCGCGCCTGTTGTTAACCACTGGCATTTAGAGAGTTTCAAAATGCGTAACTCCTTGCATTCTATAATGATCGGCTGCAGAGCCAGTGGCGTAATATTCACGCATTCATTCAAGTTGACTACGCGTAAACGTCTGTTTTCGGCTAATAACGGCAATAAGTATTCATCTGTTAACCAATGGCAACGTGCTAGATGCAAGTTTTCTACACGACGACAGCATTTTCCCAGCACGGCAAATGCTAACTCAACATTATGGCTATTATTGCCAGCCAAGTTAATGTCTTTGCGTCGTTCAAATGCAGCTTCGGCGAAGCGTTTGGCAGTTTTCGAACAGCAACGCAAGTTAAATAGGTCCTTGAGTGTGAGAAATTCCGCAACCATAGGTATCAACACATCTTGCCAACTTATATCGAAGAATGACACCTTTGTATTGCCATAGGAGACTGCTAATGCCATTGAGGCCAAATGTTTCTCCTCTCCCTCTAAGCTGCACATTTTTAAGTTCCGTGTTGGCCAGCACACGAAAAACAAGAATTTAGTATGTTTCTTGTTTTGGAGCAAAATATTTTAAAGATTTTCACAATCACTTCATTGTATTAAATGCGTATTCTTAATTTTGTTATTTTTTCTTTCTTTTTTATTTTGATTATGCATACACATCAAAAAACAGCTGACGCTAAAAAGGGTGATACGAGTGAAATGAATTGAAAATACTGCTAATTTTTTTAGATATATAATGTTATATTTTATAAATATTTGATATATCAGTATTGTACTGTTAGAAAGTCTGGTTATAAATTTTGAGAATGAGTTATGTTCAACAAGTCAGATTGGAAAAATTGATTATTCTAGAACTCACTGATTTTTACATCAATCGGACAGCGATCAGCAATCAGCTGATGATTGTAGAGATGTACATTGAAATATGTTTAGAGAACTATAAACTTTTTGATGGACGATACATTATATTTGCTTGAAAACTCATACTTCTATATTGTTTTTCAGAGATTAACATTTGATAAATTATCAAAATTTAATAATACATATGTATACATTTTTTGATTACCATTGTATTATCTATGAAAAATATCTCGTCAAGGCATCTGTTAATTCAGCGTGTTCAAAACAGAGACGTTACGCTGAAACAGCTGTAATTTGAATACTCCAACTAGTATATTCGCGCTCACCATTTATATATTTTTCAGTCATTAATCTTTTTATTTATGTTTTGATAATCGAAAAGAAATATACAATTGGATCAGAATGTCTGTTTGTACCGCAGCTGAAATTGCAGAAAAGCGTCGTATTGCATTAGAGAAGTTAGCAGCTAAAAAGCAACGTTTGGCTAATGCCTCATCAACTGCAACAAAAATAACATCTCCAGTGCAACAGCAACGCACAGCTACAGGTGCCATATCAACAAATAGCTTTTTTAAGCAGCAAAATCACACACAAACACAAAGTGATACCAATGCAAAACTACAGCAAAATTCTAGCACCAAGCCCTCCGCTGCAGCCATAAATTTTCTAAATGACTTAAAGCGTAGTAACATTGGAAAGTATGTAAATAATGCACGCAATTCAGCACAACCTTACCCCCGAAGCCCATTTCACAACAAGCAAAATGCTGCTGCAACTCAAAGTGCTGGCAATGCAAATCAACAAAATCTAGCACCTGTTTTCGCTGTCCAAGTTAGCTGTAAGGTATATATGATCAGTAATACACGCTTTGTGGCACAGCCTTCATGTTTCCATGCCAAACTTATTGATGTTTTTAAAACTATACCATCAAGATCATATGGTTTGTATACAATTAAGGCATTGCTATATAATTGTTTAATATATTTTATCCTCATTACAGATAACTTAAAGTGTACTTGGAGTTTCGGATTACAAGATTATGAACTCTTGCAAGAACGCGTCGGCGGTATGAAGCCAGACGTAAGCATTGGCACAATACCGAAGAGTGTTATTTCAGTGTGTCGCACACCGCCTGTGGAAATCGAACACTCCTGCCTATCCTCGATCGAACCAAAATTAGCACAGAAACTGTTACCTTTCCAGCAGGAAGGAGTTTGGTAAGTATTTCACTAATTACGACAAATCATTTGCAGTTTTGTTATTTTGTTATAGTTTTGCTATTGCACATCATGGTCGTCTTATGATCTGTGATGAAATGGGTCTTGGTAAAACGTATCAAGCGCTTGCTGTAGCAGACTTTTACAAGGAATCGTGGCCTCTGCTAATTTGTACCACTGCTTCCGTTCGGTAAAATTATGCCATATTATAACTGTTGCCCAATTATAAATTTTCCTCTCATAGCGAGTCCTGGGTCAATCACGTACGCGAACTGCTACCCAGTATACATGTCCACTACATACAAACGTTGCTAAATAATCAGCAATATTTTCATGATGCAAAAGTGCTTATCACCAGTTATAATATGATGGATAAGCATGTTGATCGGTTATTGGAGCATAAATTTGGTTTTGTAATATTCGATGAATCGCATACTTTGAAAAATGCCAAAACTAAATGCTCTATGGCTGCGGAACGTTTAACACAAAAAGCCCGACATGTGATATTGCTTTCGGGCACACCAGCGCTATCGCGTCCCTTAGAATTATTCACACAAATTCATCTCATCGATCGCAAATTTATGACATTTAAGGAATATAGTATGTAATGTTGGACTCTGTAGAATTCAGAAATTTTTGCTAATTGTTATATGTGTTCTTCCAACAGCTACTCGTTACTGTGATGGCAAGCAAACGCATTTTGGCTGGGATGCGACTGGTCAGTCGAATCTGGAAGAGCTAAATGTTGTGCTAAAAGAAAAGTTTATGATAAGACGCACAAAGGAGGCAGTACTGCCACAATTGGCCGAAAAGAATCGGTAAACAGTGTGAAAAGTGGAAAATGTTATTCATATTTAGTAAAATATTTAAATTCAATTTGTTTTTTCGATTTTGCAGCGAAACCGTGCTGCTAGACCCAGCGCTTTTGTCAACCAATACGGAATCAAAGCAAAATTTGGAAACGCTTAGCCGAGATTTCTCCACAAGCAAAGGACGTGAACGCGAAGATATACTACTAAGGTTCTATTCAACGACGGCTGAGGTTAAAGCGCGTGCTGTTTGGTAATTAACACAAGGACACATGTAAAAATATTTTAGAAAATTAACACTTGTGCACTTCTAGCGCTTATTTAAAAAACTTGGTAAAAGACAAAATAAAATTCATTGTGTTTGCACATCATCGCGTCATGCTGGACGCCATAAGCGATTGCTTGTGCAAATTAAATGTGAATTTTATACGCATTGATGGCTCTACCAAAAATGAGGCGCGCGGGGTAAGTTTCCTTCAAAAGATTTTCGAAAAATATTACATCTGTGCATTATACGAAATGTTTACCTTATAGGAATATATAGAAAAGTTTCAAACGAAATCGTCATGCCAAGTTGCTGTGCTCTCATTGCGCGCCTGTAATGCAGGCATCACGCTAACCGCGGCCGAAATGATTATTTTCGCCGAATTGGACTGGAATCCAAGTGTATGCTAAACAAACACACACAAAAAAAAACTAATAATTACATTTGTATTGCTTTATTCTCCTGTAGACCTTAGCGCAGGCAGAGAGTCGCGCACATCGCATCGGCCAAAATAAAGCGATCATATGCCGTTACTTAATGGCGCCGAAAACAGCCGATGATGCCATATGGAACATGTTGAAAAACAAACAGGATGTTTTGAACCGCGCTGGTCTATTCTGTGAGAACTTGCAGGATGCCACGCACACCGCAGCGCCTACAGGGGTGATTACACTGTTTTTTGTACACATATAAAATATTTAATTATTATATTTTTTTATAGTCACATAAAATTGAAAGCTACTTTTCGCCGATGAAAAAGGTTGATCCATCTAAATCAAGCGCGGTTGATCCACCTAAATCAAGCACGGCGGTTAGCGCTGAGTACATTAAACCAAAACCAGCCGCTGACGGTGTAGATGCAGTGAAGAAGTTGGACTTGAGCAAGGAATTGGAGAATATTGATGAATTATTCATGGATGACGATGATGACGCGTTCAAGGACTTGATGTTTTGATTTTTGTTTGTGTGTGTTTTTTTCCAAGTGTCCGAAGTAATGTTTTTGAAGTAATAAGCAGCGCTTGAGAGTTTGAATTATTGTAGTGGCTATATTATTTTTTACTATTATACGCTAACTTATGCCGCTAATAAATTTAAAAAGTTTGTACTATGAAATGATTATAAACAATGGATTTATATCTGCAAGTTGGTATACCATTCATTATTTTTAAACTTCTTAATATAATTGAAATTTGTTCAAGTTTTTTTGTAATTTTTTTTATTTTTTTCTGTTTTTACACTTCATTACATTTCTTAATTTTTTATATGTTTTTAAATTTCTTAATTTTTTTAAATTTAGTTTAAATAATTTTTTTACGTTTTTAAAATTTTTCTAAATTTTTACTGTTCTCATTTTTCTTAATTTTTTTTAAATTGGAAAACATTTTTATTAATTTATTTTTGAATTAAAATTTTTTTTGTATTTTTTCTTGAATTTTATTTTTTTTGTTTTTTTTTCTTGAATTTTTATTTTTTTTTAATATTTTCTAAATTTTTTACTGTTTTAATTAATAAAAAAAATTACAAAAAAAAATTTATATTCCTTTAATTAATTACAATTTTTTTGTATTTATTCTTGAATTTTAACTTTTTTATATATGTATATTTTTTAATTTAATTTGTTTCTTTAAATGTATCTTTTAATTTTAAATTTTTTTATATCTTAAATTTCTTTTATATATTTTTCAATTTATATATATTTTTTAATTTTAAATTTGTTTTTAATTTTAATTTTTGTTATATTTTTTATTTAAAATTTAGATTTTTTTGGATTTAATTTAAATAATTTTTTTGTAACTTTTTTCAAAAGTTTTTATAAATTTTTTACTGTTCTCATTTTTCCTAATTTTTTTAAACTAATTTTTTTTATTATTTTATTTTTTGAATTAACATTTTTTTTGTATTTTTTCTTGAATTTTGAATTTTTTTTTAAATATTTTCTAAATTTTTTACTGTTTTCATATTTTTAAATTAAAAAAAAAATATTATTTTCTTTTAATTACATTTTTTTGTATTTGTTCTTGAATTTTAATTTTTTTTTCATATTTATTCAATTTAAATATTTTTTAATATTTTCCTTTTAATTTTAAATTTTTTATATCTTTTTTAAATTTCATTTATATATGTACATATATATTTTTTCAATTAGAATTTTTTAATTTTAATTTGTTTTATATTTTTTTATTTAAAATTTTGATTTTTTTAATTTATTTTAAATAATTTTAGTTATTTAAATTTTTTTTTACTTTTTTTAAACTTTTTATAATTTTTTTTCTGTTCTCATTTTTTGAAATTATTATTAAAAGAAATTGTTTATTATTTTATTTTTAATTAAAATTAATGTTTTTTTGTATTTTTTCTTGAATTAAAATTTTTTTTATATATATTTTTTAATTTAAATATTTTTTTATTTTTCTTTTAATTTTTTTATTATTATTATTTATTAATTTTCCTTTTAATTTATTTTTGTTTCATTTAAATGTTTTTAATTTTTTTTATATTTTTATTTTAATTTTTTTTTATAATTTTAATTTTTTTTAATATTTTATATTTTTTATTTTCATATATATATGTATCGTATTATTTTAATAACAATAACAATAATATATAATCCAATTATTATATAAATACAGTTATTAATTTTAATTATTATTTATTAATTAATACTTTTTATATTTTAATTGCTGTAATTTTATCAGTATTACCATTACCCTGCAGCCATTGCAGTTAAATCCTATATCCATCCTCAAGTTTCTCAGATATATGCACTTGAAGAGTCTTTTCGCTTGATCACCATACTCTCTTCTAGGTTCAAGATTTTTGAGAGAGAGAGAGAGAGTGAACATCAGCTCAAACGCCTATCACCATATGTCTGGTGTAGCTGGTCAAAAATATACCTCTTCTGGTTCATCTAGAGAACATCATACAATATCAAATTGGATATGGTAGTTACTCTGGGAATTCAACCACAGCCAGAGTTGAGCCTCCATACTCAATCCATATCCCTGTGTCAGCGTTGAACACCCAGGGCAACGTGAACAACTTTGATTGTTTCGGTTTAGGGGCTCAATAAGGTTGCAGCCTCTGTTCACCAGGAGGTTCGGTTGCAAGTGGGCGCCTGTCTTGGAGCAAGCGGCTCCCCATATTAACGTGAAACGAAACTTTTTCTACAGCTGTGGTTGTGCCGCTGGACTTTGAACCAATCACGTGAAATTTTAATTTCAATGAAAGTCTCGGAAATTGTCCTCCATAAACATAATTTTCACGGCCTCAGCAAGTTCACAAAGGTCTCGGCCAAGACCGACCCACGATTGTAGTACCAACGAATTTATTCAACAACTTCCAATTATAAATGTCGACTGCCTAGAAATATGCAATATATTTTCATAGCAATAAAAATACCGTTTTTCAATGAATTCGCACGCACACCCAAACAAACCCGAATCAACTCTCCAAGCTTTTGGCGCGCAATACAATAGCTTCATTACTGCAAATACTCGTATTTTTTCTAAATTGAAAACTTATAGACCTAAGTAATTTAATTTTTAATTAATATAATTATTATAATTATAAAAAAATCATATTTAAGCACTCAACAGTTGTAACTTTAAATATATGCGAGTCAACAAATGCTTGGCAACGCGTAAACAAACTTTTCCTGTGCCTTCAGCACCAGTTCGGAGTTTCATATCATTTCTCTGCCGCAAACATTCGTCATTGCCACAAATTATTTTGAAGAAAAAAATATAACAAGAAAATATTTTGTACAAGCAACGCAACCGAAAAATAATTTCAGCTGCGAAAAAAGTAAAAAACTAAAAAAAATATGTCCGAACAAGAGGAAAACGAGGAGGAAACGGAAGCTGAGGTCGTGCAAAAGGAGGAGCCAACATTTGGCGAGCACATCATCGATTTGAAGTAAGCTGCAGCCAAAGAATAAATTTGTCTTTAAGAAAAAAAAATATTTTTTATAAGAAAAAATAATATTTTTCCAAAACAGTCATTCATTCGGTTACGACTGCAAACGTTTCTTCAATCTGGTGCTGCTCGGTGAAAATACGCTGGTTTTCGCGTCCGGCGATTATTTGCATTACTTCGATATAGCCACGCGCACGGTAACATTTCGCAAGACCGTCTTCGGCGGTGGCATTGGTTTCATAACGGTACATTAACAACACATATTACAAATAATCGCAAGCCGCTAACTCTGAAACTCATCTTGCAGCGCAACGAACATCCCGACTTCATCGATCTCTTCACCGTTGCTGAGAATGGCGTACAGCCGACCATCTTCATATACGAATATCCCTCGCATGCGGTGCGCATCAAGTTGGAGAATGCGGCCAAGTCGTGCTTCACCTGCGGCTCGTACAACGCGACCGGCGAGCTCTTCGCCTCGCAAGCCGGCTATCCCGATTTCATGCTCACCATTTGGCGCTGGCAAAGCGGCGAGGTGGTCTTACGCTCCAAATCATTTCAAAATAATATACTACACGTACACTTTTCGCACTTCAATCCCATACTGTTGGCGTCCTGCGGTCTCAGTCATATCAAATTCTGGAAGATGGCTAACACTTTTACGGGGCTGAAGCTGAAGGGCGAATTGGGTCGTTTCGGCAAGACCGACTTCAGTGACATTTGTGCGATTTATATGTTGCCCGATGAGAATGTGATCTCCGGTTGTGAGTGGGGTAATATGCTGTTGTGGGAAGCCGGTTTGATTAAGTTCGAAATCACGCGTAAGGGACGCAAACCGTGTCATACCAAACCGATTACGCGTATCACCATGGATGAGGGTGAAGTGACCACTGTCGGTATGGATGGTTATGTGCGCATTTGGTATTGGGAAACCGTCGATTTGGCTGATCCACCGGATGAGGATCGTTTTGTGGAGATTGAACCGATTTATGAATTCAAGGTGGGGGACTGTGAAATTCGTGGCCTACAGAAGATTAAACCTTTCGATAAAAAGGATTTTAGCTACTATGCGCAGGTGAGTTCGGGGTGTATGTGGAATATAATACAGAATGATTGTCGATATAATATGGATTTGGGTTGAGAAACGATGATTTGTGGGTGACTTGACTCATTCCAAATATATTAACCACATTAAGTCTCGACATAATCACATAATAAACTATATTCCACAGGACGGCAACGGCGGCATTTGGTTCTGTGACCTAAACACCTACGATATACCTCAAACACCGAGAAAACTCTATAATTGTCATGGCGGTAAAGTCCTCGCAGCACAAGCGAGTCCCGTCTCCACGCATCTCATGACTCTCGGTGAGGATGGCAAAATGTTCCTCTTCAATTACATAACGAACACTTTGGTGTTGGAGAAGAAGTTCATCTCACCGGGTAGTGATTTCATTTGGTTCTCCACGAAAGTCTCCAGCACTGGTATGGATTTAGTTGCCGGCTTCGAGGATGGCATACTGCGGCAGCTGGTGTTGGACATGCGCAACGAAAAACATATTGAACTGCATTTCGTACGTGCGATTAAGGCGCACATTGGTCCGATAACGAAGTTGGCCGTCAATCCACGGCACACATGTCTGGTGGTGTCCTCCGCTGACAAATCCATATTTGTCTATAATATTAAGGATAAAGAAAATAATATGGTGTATTTGAAACCCATGGGTTTTGTGGTGCTCGACGCTGTGGTCAACTGCTTCAATTGGAAGAACGATGAGGTGGGCGTAAAGTTTTTCTTGAGCTAGGATTTGATTATACACATATCTCCACAGTTCTCGACAGTCTTGATGGGTTGCAAGAGCGGTGAGGTCTACGAATATCAAATTCCCGGACGCGTCACAGACGAACAAACCTTTCTCACCTACAACATCACCGATGCGCACAAATTGAAGTCCACACGCTTTGTCTCTGTGAAGAGTCGCATAAGGCGAGATCAAAAGCGCGAAAAGATCAAGAAGCGTAAAGAGAAGAAACGTCAAAGGAAATTAGTGGAAATTGATAAATTGAAGGCCGCCAATCCGGGTTTGCAAATTGATCTGGAGACCGCCTTGGGTGAGTAACTAACTATGCAGGATCTATATCACCTCATATTAACTATTATTGCTTCGTTTCGTTTCGCTTATTTATGCAGCCGATTCGGAACCCGACGAAGAGGAAGAACCTTTACACATACCAGCTGTGCCGAATCCAGTGATTTGGCTGCGTTATACGCGTGACAGCACCATTTGGGTGTCGATGGGTGGCTATGACGCGGGTTACATTTATGAGCTGATCTTTGGCTATGCGGAACCCTACAAGTGCACTGTGATTGCGGACGGCGATGATTGCGAAATACACTCTTACTTGACCATGTAAGTTGTTGGGGACTTAGACAGATTGAGAAAACTGCAGGAAATGTGTAAAGCAGGGCCCAGGGAAACAATGGAACATCTCTTGTATACTTGTCCCGCATTGGCAAGACTACGCTGTTAACATCTGAGGTTTCCCAGTATGAAACACTGGAGGAAGTATCGATAGTGAGACCGCAGAGTCTGTTAAAATTCGTGTCAATCGCAGACATCCTAAACGATGACTACTCCTCTTGAACTTAGCCACTGAACTCCATCTGGTATCGCAAAGGACCAAACTGGACTATGCCTGGCTTATTGGCCTACCAGATTAACCTGCCTAACCTAACCTAACCTTAGACAGCATTTTTATTTTAAAGAACAGCAGGCAGCTTTCATTTTTACCAATCGGGTTCGCCGGTCTTGCGATTATAAACTTTTTAGGAATCATTTTGAGGTCTCTTAATTAACGGTTTAAGTCAACAGCTCTACCAAAACCACGCATATCTAAAGAGGCGCTCGTGCCTTTCAGATCTTTCCACTTAATCATATAACCGTTTACTTTCAGTGAGGACTACTTAATTTTCGGTTTGGTGAATGGTGAATTGCGCATAAACCGTACAGTATCCAATGATTTCACAGATTTGCGTGATTATCGTCTCTTTCCGATGCATGATTCGCATAACGGGATTATAACGCGCATATTACCCAGTTATGATGGAAACTACATATTCACTGTCGGTCATGATGGCAATATATTCTGCTATAATTGGCATGGACCGAAAGTGGTGCATGGTGGTCCCTTGGAAGCCGTCACATACGCCAATCTTAAAGACCTACGCGCCGATGACATAGACGATCCAGAGTTTCCATCGTTGGAGCAAGAGAAAATCTATGCCGAGATCAAACGCAAGGAGGAAGCAGCGCTCGCACATGATCGTAAAGTTCTAGCACAAATCGGTGAATTACAAGTGAAATTCAATGATATTAAAGACGATATGTTGACACTGGAAGAGGAGCTGATATTGCCGCATAAGAATCTTTTGCTCGACGAACGCATAACCAAGCAAATTCGGGACGAACTGCAGGCGGAACTGGATGATGTACGCGACGATTTGGCATACGATCTCGAGGTGGCTGAGGTGGGCAAGAATAAATTGTACGATCACTTTCTAAAGAACTTGGATCATGTGCCGATCACTGTGAGTGGCATCAGGTAAGAGCGTGCTAGAAAATGTGTGGGATTTGGTGTCTTTAGCTACAATATTTAAGTGGTGGTATTTTATTTTAGCAAAGATATAAAGGTATCTTCGTTTCGCGTGGAAAAACTGGGTGAGGAATTCCAAAAAATCAAAGACGAGATCGAGGAACGCTTAAGAGCCGAGGCGGCCAAGCGCAGGTAAGTTTAGATTCATTATTGGGGAAGTGTATACCATATCTTACACTCGAAGAAATTTTTATTTCTCATATAACTGTAACAATGTTTGATAATTTTTAAAATTGAATTTATGCTTACCAAGCGAGGAGGAAACGAAAGTTCCAACAGAAACTGAGTAAGGGTAATTTTTAGTGTGTAATTTTAAAATTTTCGCACCGCAAACCTTGTATCTATAATAAGCACGGATCTTTTGTAGAGCTAAGTCTATCCATCGCCTTTTGAGCTCGTTTTCGCTAGAGTCCTCTTTCCTTGTCTACTCAAACCTAACACTCCTTTCACTGTGGTTTACTTGAAACTGGCCTTCAGCAAGAAGGAAGTGTACTTAATAGTTTCGATTATATCTGTAGAGCCCGGGGTCCGATCAAAAACTAGACTGCTGCAAGAATTAAGTGTACTTCATAGTTTCGGTTATATCTCTAGAGTCCAGAAACTGATCAAAGATTGGACTATTGCAAGACGGAAGTGTGCTTAATGGGATCGGTTATATCTCTAGTGTCTGGGGTTCGGTCAAAAACTGGACTAAAGAAAGAAGGAAGTGTACTAATAGGTTCTGTTATATCTCTAGAGTCCGGGGTCTGATCAAAAAATTGACTGCTGCAAGACGGAAGTGTACTTAATAGGTTCGGTTATATCTCCAGGGTCCGTGGTCCGGTCAAAAACTGGACTGTTCCAAGAAGAAAGTGTACATAATAGTCTCTCTAGTGTACATACTCGTCTACGGGGTCCGGTCAAAAACTGGACTGCTGCAAGAAGGAAGTAATCTGATGAATAGATTTCGGTTATATCTCTAGTGTCCGCTAAAAAACTTAACATTTCTTTGCACTTTTTACTGGCACCAATCAGCACTTCTAATACAAGTAACACAGCACCTACCTTCCTAGAAGCTTACTTCCCACAACTACATTAATTTACGACAAATTCGCAGATCCATTGCGCCCATTGTGGCGGAAGAGAAGGAACCCAGCATGCCCGAACCGGGTGTAGAGAATTTCTTCTTCGGTCGTGATCCCAACACGATCATACCACGCTTCAGTAAGAAAATGTTGCGTTTATTGCGACGTTATCGTTCTCGTCAAATGTACGAAGTCGAGCGCATTTATACCTGGGAACGCATGGAACTTTGTAAACCCGATCCGAACAAAAATCATCCGGATGATGATCGAAAAATCGCCGATGCCGAACGGAATTTGGGTGACTACAAGCTCAAAATTGGTTTTGACTATGAGCCGCGTACCAACGAATCGCTAACCTACAAATACATTGAACTGGTGAACGCCAGACAAGCACATTACCTCACTTTGGATCACTACAATAAAGAACTCTTCCAATTGCGCAAACGCAAATGGTACTTGTACGAGTATATAGAAGAATCGCGCAAACGTTTGAAACGCTTACATGAATTCTTGCCGTTAGCCAATCGTGAATATTTGATGCCCATCCGGGAAATCAACATGAATGAAGAATACCCAGAGCGTAATCTTGAGGAGCATTGTAAACCCGGCTGCGGCATTGACATTGAGGATATACTATATTTGGAGAAAAAAGTTGATGACCTCTTACCACAGCCGAAGGCTACTTCGAAGGAGGTGAAACTTTCGGTGCGCGATAAGATCGAACAATCATTGTACAAGTCGTTGCATGCATTCGAAGTGGACGAGTTGCCCGACATAAAGGATATACTGAGCGAAATCGATAGCTATCCCGGTTTCACGGAGCCAGAGTTCTTCGAACGTAACGAGGAGGGCTTCGCACCATGGGTATCTGTAGTGCGCTACCAATGGCTAATCGACTTGAGGGATGAGCAAAGCGGTTTAGTATTGAAGGTGAAGAATCGCGTTAAGGATTTCGACAAGGATCTGCTTGAAATGGTAGCCTTGCGGTGTAAGGCACTCTACGAGGCTGAGTTTATGCACTGCTACATGATCACTTTAAATCAAGAGTTGAATATTTTGCGTGACAGCGAAGAGATCGAGAATCAATTGCTGTTCAATGCCGATGAGGCGATGAAGACACGCAATGAAATGCAAGCGGTGATCAATTCGAAAAATCGCCAAATTGAAGACTTCAAAAAGATTGCCGACAAACTGAACGAGCAAATATTGACGGTGCAGCAGAAATTCATGAGCACCTGTAAGGGTCATAAGTTTTTCGATTTCTTGCGGCGTATATTTAAGAAGCGCTGGCGGCCGCCGAAACCACCGAAGGCCGACGATGGTAAGTGGACAAATAATATCGAACCGCTGCTGGTTCGCTATAAGGAGACTAGCGGTATTGTATGTTGACAATTAATAATTTCTACTTCTCTTTAGAATCGTCTGAGTCTTCATCGAGCGCAGAATCGTCCAGTGAGGACGAGGACGCCGATGCTAAAAGTATCGATTCAACCGATATGACGACGATTCGGCTGGACGAAAGTCACTGCCCTTCTGGACTTGAACGCAGCACATACGACTTGGCTTTTCAGCTACGCTCGGAGCGACATGCTCTGGAAAGGGTAATGCTGGAGACGCAGAAGGGTATTGATCAGCGTCGTGCGGATGTAGCTGAGCTGCATAAGAAAATGAAGTTCCACGAAGAGGTCTATGCGCAAGAGAAGGAAACTTTGCTGGTGTTCCGGGTGAGTATTGTTCTTCATAAGGGAAAAAAGCAAACTCAGTGCCTAGAGATGGAAATCATTGCAATAGATGGTCAAAAAAAAGTTAATTCATTAGCTTTGAGTCGTTTTAGAGAAAGAGACAATAGATTGTAAGAAAGAGCAAGAATGAAGATGAGCGAAAGACAATGAGCGCATAAAGAGAGAGAAGGAGGAGGGAAAAGAGAGGGAGGACGAGAGAGAAAGAACTTGAAAGTTTCCTCTTCGCGAGAGAGGGAAGGTGGGGGAGTCAGAAAGAGAGCATGATAGCGAGGAGAGAAGGAGTGGGAAAAAACAGAGAGGGGTAGACAGAAAAAACGTAAATGATAAAGAAGGAAAGGAAGAGAAGGTTAAATAGAGGAGAGAGAGATGAGAGAGAAAGTTAGATAGAGCAGAGAGAGAGATGAGAGAGAAAGTTAGATAGAGGAGAGAGAGAGATGAGAGAGTAAGTTAGATAAAGGAGATAGAGATGAGAGAGTAAGTTAGATAAAGGAGAGAGAGATGAGAGAGATAAATAAAGAGAGGAGACATATATTTTTCCTTAGCTGTTCTAACAGGATTTTTGTTATCAAAACCTCATTACACAGCGCAAGCGCCAACAGGAATTGAATAAAATTAAAATCTCCGTAATATTATCAATGGACCAACTGCAACATTTCAAATCCAACGATACCTACCTCGATCTAAGTCGTGCCATACTTTTCGATGCCAATCGCTTGATTGCGCTTAAAGAACGTGTCGCCCAACTAAATGATGAAACACAAGAGACACGTCGTCTCCATCGTATCAACGTCGTGCATTTACGACGCATGAATACCGACATAAGTTTCATGCGCAGCGAAATAACACGACTGGAAAGTGGGATCAAGCAGGAGATGATTAAGAAATTCGGCATGATCATCAATTTGGATGAACTGGAAGAGGAGGTCTTACGTAGATATGTATTCGATTTGGAGACGTCAGCTGAGGAAGAGTTCAGGCTGATCGATAAGGAGATCGCACGCAAAAAGGTAAGCCACGATAACGAAAGGAAAGCAAGATAACTAGTCTTTCTCGTTTAGCTGGAACTGGCGAATCTAGAGGAGGAATTGATACGCGAAACCAAACTCAATACGGAGAAGTTGAACATACTGACAGTGTTGCATGAGGAGAAAAACTTTTTGTATACGATTTTGAAATCACAAGAGAAAAACTTTGAGAAGTGGATGCAACCACATAAAGTGAATCTCGATCGAGATGTAGAGAAACTAACGCAAATACACAAAGAGCAAAAGCAAACCATCGAGGTGGGTGGTAGGAAATGTTGAAACTCTGTTTCATTTTTGGTACTGAAACACATACTTGAACATTTTTTTATTTGACTTTATCTCACAGTGCTTGGAGCGAGAGATTTGTACGCTTCGCTTGAAATCCAAGCCGCTGCAGCTCTTCCACGAAGTCGTCAAGGACGACATAATCGATAAGACCGCACAGCAAGATGACGGCGTGACTTGTCCAAAATCACTGGCATCCGAAGCATACCTGCAACGCATGGAACCCGACCAATTCACTACCGATCGCATACGGAAAATCGTGCAGAAGTACTTCGCGCAATGGTTCAATCGTTACGCCACTTCGGATAATATACGAAAATATGCGAAAAAGGCCACACGCTATCTGGCGCAAGCAGCGCACACATTCGAGGGTAAGATAACCGAACGCATACTGGACTGCATAACACAGGCGCTGGAGTCCATGATGCCGAAAAAGTATCTAGTGCATATGTCCAAAGAGAACTTGGAGAAGATGTTTCGCGATGTGCTCAACGCCTACGATTATCAAACTTCCGAAGTGAATACAGACGAACTGATTAGCGGCATCTATCACAATGTCTTGACGAGATTGGACCAAGAGAAGGCTGTGCTGAATAAAACTCAATTCATTTTGTTGCGTCTGTTCGAGCATTTGATTGAACTTTTGCCGTTGGAAGAGTTTCAAAGTGAGCGGACCACGCGTTTGCTGATGCAGCTGCTGGGCGATGATGCGAAAATCGATCCGCGTTGCATAAATGTCGATGACATCGTTGATAAGATGGTGAAGTATGCGCGTGAAAATCTGCTCGACGGCATAACGGCTATGCCGATTCGACGTTTAGCCGGCAATCTCTACAAGGAATTGAGCGCACATAAGGCGGTGGGTGTGACCATCAGATGCACGCTTGAAGCTTCGAAAAGACAACCGAATAATTCTAATAAAAATAAATTTTAATTTATGTGATGTGAATTAAATTTTTATTTTTAATTAAATAAAATTTAGTTATTATTATTATTTATTTAATTAAAACGCCATTTATGCTAATATCATAACTTTTTTGGTATTTGGTTTGCATTTGCATAGCGAGGGCTATTGCTTAAGGCCGTAACTGGAATAGTTTTTTATGTTTAAATTAAAGATAATTTAAGACTTGCTTACTTCAGTGTGGATAGATTATGACTAGAAGGCTTGGAAATATAAAGAAGGATTTGTGCACAGCCCTTATACGGACGAATATTATTTCAAGAAGTATCCACCGATTTTAACAATAGCAATCACAAAAATGTATACATGATTTTAACTATTTTTTACCACTAAACAACCAAATAATTTATAATTTATTGCATTTCTAAACTAACAAAAAAATACTTTTCTTCAAACGGACAGCCACAGACAGTAAACATTTTGGCGGCACCCTGTGTTGCCGCATAAACAAATTCTTGAGAAAAGTAAAAGTAAACACTTCAAATAACTTTCTTAAATGCAATAAATTTGTCACATATACATAGCTAGAGACAGTGTAAGTTGTTCATCTACTTTGGCAAACGTTTCTTTATATTGGCAATTTTTAGAGGCAATAAATTGACCATTTCGCGGCAAACACCAATTTCAGCGTTGAGTGTTTCGGCAACCTCTTTTCTTGCTGCGCACTCGTCCGTAAAGAGTTTATAGTATTTGAGGCTATTATTCATATTTTCAAGTTGTAGATTCAGATCGGGTGTGATCATTTTGAAATGTAAGCGTCCCAAATGAAAGTAGGCATAGAGCACGTTGCGTTGTTCTTCCGCATCGGCGCTAGCTTTGATGGTGGCGCCATCTTTGTCCGTATAGGATTTCACAAATTCCAAGAAATTTTTAATCGCTCTCTGGCAGGTTTGATTGATCTTTTGTAGATCTTGTGGTTGTGGTGTGCGTCGTTCTTTCAACGCATCCAATTTTATATCTAAAATTGCACAGTATGATAGTCCAGCACCATACCAGCACTCACGGCAAATACCCATGTAAAAGACAGGATTGAGCAGTTCAAGTAAATCTTCATAGTATTTTGCGCGACGCTTTTGCATTTTCGCTTGGTTAGCTGGATCTTCCTCAAAGAATGCTATCTGCTGATATAATTCAGCATAATCTTTGATTACTTTTGCATACTCGGTCGCTTCAGTTTCAGGTTTATAATATTCTTTAGCCTGGTCCAGCCAGTCACTGACATAATGATATACTGGTTTGGCGTCGTCAAAAGTCAAACAATAATCTGCGGTAACAGCATTTTCGTACACGTCTATTTTCAGTCCGGGAAAACGATAAGCGTTTGGATCAACTGTGAGGCGCTTTACATCTGCAAAGGCAAAAAACAAGAGTAAATGAAACTAACAGATATTTAGGTGACATATAAAAATTATTACCTTTTGTTACTTTTTCGTCATCGTCATTATATAAACGTTCTTTGGAAGCACTAAGCAACGCCAGTCCATACTTAGCCCAACAACGTGCAATATCTGCATATCTATGCTTGTATGTTTCTGTTACATCCGTACGCTGTTGTTCAGTCATGTCTGGCGTCAACATGCTGGCTTCATGTTCAGCCATTACATATGTGGCGGCAGCCAAATGGTGACGTGCCTCTTTAAACATATTCTCACCAATAAAATACTGTGATAAAGTGGCTGCATTTAACGAAAAATCTATAGGTTCATAAGTTTTTGATTCCAATTGCCGGCGTAAAGTTAAATGACAATACTGCGCTGACTTTTCCAGCTCACCCAAATGCCCGTGCACTTGTGCCAAATAAAATGTACACAAAGTATATAAGCTTTCCAATTCTTTTGCGCCTTTTCCCTCTTCCACTTCGTCGGGTGTGCCAAAAATGTCAGAAATGCATAGAGGAGTGTCATTACTTTTTAGAAATTCTTTATAGGACTGTTCGGATTTCATAAGTGTTTCGAAAGCTTTTTTGTATTCAGAGCGATTGGCCTGCACTATGCCTATTTCATTGAGTGCACCCACATATGGAATAATAGCTTCAGGTTTCATTTTATGCGGTTCAACCAATTGTAGACTTTCTTGCAATAGATGTTCACCAGTTGAAACTTCATCCGTGAAGACGTAGATACGCCCAAGGTCACGACACACAAATGCAAGCAAAACAATGTAAGTGAAATCATCTTTCCCGTCGTCTGCCTCTTCCGCCACAACTGAGGCCAATGCATTTTTAAGATTTTCCTTCAATTGCAATAATAACTCGCGTGCGGCGTAATGTGAACGAAACGGATCAGTTGGTGGATCATTTTTACTTTCCTCGTTAACATATTTTATAGCCTTTTCGTAAACCTCCTTGTAGTCTGTCAATATTTCTTTCGCAATCACCATTTTCACAGTTTTCACACACGTACAAGAGTGTTAAGTGGATAAGCTCCCAAGATTTAGCCGCAAATGGGGGAAAATTTGTTTGCCGACAAATGTCAATGAACAGGCGGTATTGCATAGGGTGTTTCGTGTGCTGGAAAATACCATAGCTGTCAACTTACTTAAATATCGCATGCGATAATGATATACACATATGAATCATCCAAGCGTATTTATATATAGGTATATGATTATATAACGAAATATATGCATTCAATTATCAATATGTAAAACGAATATATTATAAAACTTATGACAAGTTTTCGTTAAAAAAATATTAATTCCACCATTATTTTTTTTCACAATAAAGCATGAGCAACTCTGAAAATATTTTATTTTGCTTTTTCTGTAATATCCGTTTCCTTTCGTTCTGATTTTTATTTATTTTTCATATGTTTTCCGTTAGAAAAAATATTTCCTCACTATAACACCCTGTGCTTGGGAAGCCAAAAATACGGGCAAAACAAATGTCAGTTCGTGAACAGTTATTTTTCGTTGCGCGTCTAAAGTTTCGCGGAAAATTTAAAATTACGCGTAAAAGTGAAAAGCTAAATTGTGTTAAAAAGTGTTTGTGAAGTGCTGTGTAGTGTATATTTGATAAAATAGTGTTGAAATTTCAGTTGTTTATCGAATAAATAAGTTCACTCGTTTCTGCGGCTGCAGTGTTCGCGAAGTGTTTGCATAAATATGAGTCGGTGAAATTGGTAAAATTAAGAAAAAAGCTTGTTATTATTTTGCAATTTATTCATCTGAAAAGTGTAATCAATTTCCAATTGCCAATTGTGTGTAAAATTTATAAATATAATTTGCATTATAAAATTCGTTTTTGTATTAAGTGAAATGGCGTGGGAGCAGAATGCAAGAAGATAAATGGCGACCACCAACAAAAGCACAGAGTGGAAAAGCAATTACAAATGGATTTTCAAACAGAGTGCGCACAGTTATGTTTGTATTAATGTGTTTGCTAATAATTGTCAGTTTAGCTAATAATAATCAGTTTAAATTAAAAAAGCAAAAAAAAAGGTATTTTTGTCTTAATTTGAGTGTACTAAAGTAAAGAAAAATACATTTTAGCTAAAAGCGAAGGTATTTCGTGAAAAATATAGCTTTGAGTTTCTAAATTGTTAATTATTAGAAAAAAGTTGTTTCAGTAGAGAATACGCGGAAGCCAAGATCTGATTGTGTTTACTGTTTATTCGTTGAATGGTTGCCGGCAGTTGTTGGTGGCATTAGTGCGTTGTACAAACGAAGTTCTATTATTTGCGATGGTGTATTCATGAATTAAACAGAAAAATAGCGAAATTTTCTGTAAACTGCTTCATATGCATAAAACGTAGATATTGGTTTCTGACTTAAATTATGTAGTACAAATAATATTAAAATAAGGGTGACTTTCGTGAGATTGAGTGATAAACGAGGAATGCACCGCGGCCTTAGGTCTATTGTGCCCTCTTCTAAATCAACGACTCACCTAGCCCCAGCATATGCACATACACATTACGTTCCACCAGGCGTTCTCTACACTCGTGCACCATTAGCGATTCGATCTTATAGGATGAGACTGATTTAAGTGCCGCTGGACTATCGCTAAGTATGGTTTTACGTCCGTTGCGTTGGAGATTTATCTCCATGCACCGGCTTATGGCAAAGTCTTCTGCCTGAAAAATGCTCGTAAAACTTCCCATATGTGTGAAGAGCTTGGTGCGTGGTCCTGCGACCCTTACACCGATTCCCTCTCACATCTTCGAGCCGTCAGTGTACCACTTGTATTGAGCTATAACTAAGGAGTAGCTTGAGAGTGGTATCATTCCATTCAGCCTTCCTGCCAAGGGTAATCCTGAACTTCTTTGTGAAGTTAAGCCTTTTAGTAATATTGTCCTTTGGGAGAAGGCCAATGGCATAGTACCACTTAACTCTTTCATCCGCTGGGACGATATTACCTTATATCTGCTACACCCTTCTACTGTAATTTGTAGAATTCTTGGCAACTTCACCGATCACTAGATCCGACGCTGCCGTCGGATAAGTACGCATTGCACATGCAGATACATTCAAGTAGTTATAGCTTCGACAGTTGGACACCTACCGAAGTCTGGCAAACTTTTGATGCTCAGGTCACCGTCCCATACGTGATTACCAGGCGCACAATCATGGTGTATAACCACCTAATGATCCTTGGCCTGCAGCCCCAAGATTTTTCAGCCAGCCGGTTGCACACTATTAGTGCTTTATTCGCCTTGACCGAGGTCAAGTCAACATGCTGGCTCCACCGCAGAGTGGAATCCAGCGTAAAACTAAGATATTTGACCAGGTTGGCCATCTCTACCTCTCTGCCTCCAAGTGTAAGATTCCTGAGACCGGACAGAGACCTATGCCTACGGTCGTGAGATATTTGTATAATCTGTTTTCATATATGATTTTGTTTAGTGCCTTCCAAATAATCAGCACATTCATTTCAAATAAAGTGCACAATTTTTAAAGCTAGGCTTCCATGCATTTAAGTACACAAACCAGCAGCAATATTTCACTTATAATGGTGTGAAACTTGAAATTTCACAAATAATTTCCACAACTTTCTGGTTTTTGTATACATTTACCTATAATATTATATTTATCTGCCATAAAATACCACTGTTATACATTATAAATATAACTTTTTGGCAAATTTTCAACCACAAACTCGGTTTGTAGCTTTTTATGGCGCTCAGCGCGCAATTCAACCACGACAACTTGTTGCTTCCAATGCCAAATGAGCTGCGCTCACTTCGAGACTCGTTGCGCGGCGCACGCTCTATGTTGCGCAACAATGTGTCCCAACGATGACGAGGGTGAGAAATGCTTCGCAACAAAACGTCATTTCAAACATTTCAGCACCTTTGCCGGCAACGGAAGAAGCTCAACAAACAACACAAGCCAACCCCAAGGGAACGAAGATAACGCGGCCTATTGGCGACTTGTTTATTGTTGTTTGCTTATATTGCAGACTCGTGCTTGCTTATATACATATGTGAACGAAAGTGAATAACCAAACTACATAGTAAAAACGTATGTGCTCATTACATATGTGCATGTATGGGTGACACTTGATGGTATGAAAAGAAAAATTATGAAAATATTCTTTGCGGGCAGCTCAAGTTAGTAGTCAGTTGGGTTTAGTCAGTGTAACGGTTATAGTGTCAAATAAAGTGTAAAGGCTGTGAAAAGCATTAGTGAACATTTACTTTTGATTATTAATACATAGCTATGTACATATGTATGCATATGTGTGAGTAACTGCTATACTTAGGAATTTTGGTAAGCTTCAAACGAAGTTTCAGTGAAAATTAACTAAGCTTATATAACAAAGTGCCAAGTGACAATAATTTTTGGTGGCGCCAGTGTGTTTAACGGTAGTTAAACTTGTGTAGTGAATTTATTATATATTTTAATAGTTTTTAACGGTTTCTTGTCCCACAAAACGTAAAATATATGTGCGTGATTTAATTATCAGTTTTAATTAAGTGTGTGCGCTCTAAAAATTTATTTTAAAAATTTATAATAAAAAAAAAATCCAAGTCTACCGTTTCATAAATCCACCTTACCCTCGTGTTCGTGTTTATTGATCGTTTATAGTTGAAGCTTTTAGAAAAAACGAACAACAACACTACCTATACCACACTAACAACAAGCAGCAGCAAGCAAGCAACAGCAACAAATACAGACACGGCGACAATGAAGCATCTAATTGGATTATTACTAAATTTGGCTGCCATAACAGGTAAGTGCAAGCGCACCCACATAACTGACCATAACATTCCCCTATATGTATACTATTGTCAGCTATTGCATTTATATACACACACATATGTATGTACATTCATATACATACACACATGCAGTAAAAAATATTTGCAAACAACACCCCTATGCGAGTTTTTTCCGTCTGTGACGTTTCATGGACATGCCGTTGACACGCATTCATCAGCAGCAACAGCAGCAGCAGCAAATTCGCCATTGTTTTCTTTGACACCTGTCCGCTTTGTTAATGCAATTTTAAACGTGGTTGCGTATGAAGACATCGTTACATATAAATATTGTTTGTTTTTCGAACGAATGAATTTGGCGTGAATTTATTTTGCTTTCCTCTATAGCAAATTTAATTTATTTTACATGTGAACATTTGTTTTTATGTTTGTTGTGTGCAAATTCATACATTGGCGCTGATTCATAGGGGCCTTTAATAAAAAAAAAATATTCGAAGCGGAAAGTTTTAAAAGCTTTAAATACGGTTATTTATAGAATTTTCCGCCAAACGTCAATCAGAATTTACGCCTCTCTGCTGCGAAATTGGTTGGAGAATGTCAAATATGGCGTTCGGTTGCAAAAAAAGGGTCTGACCCGCCGTCTGTTAACGAATATTTGCTCTAGTTGACCATATTTGAGGTAACGTTTATTCTCTTAGTTGACTACATTTGAGCTGAAAAATTCTTGCTTCCAATTTGGTGGCAATCCTGTTGCCCATAAATTGAAATTCTCCACATTCAAACGATAAGCTAAATGACTAGCCATTGCAAGTGAACTGTAAATAATCGAATTATGAATTAGCATATGACATCTTAAGTAATTGCATTATAAAATATTTTAGAATTTAAGCTTCTCTCCATCTTGGCGAGTCGAGCAGCATTCGAATAGAAATTTTCAGCAAATTACTTAATGCATTTATTAATATTTCATTGGTCTGATAATTGAAATGTGTCAAATATATATGGAAATGGAATGCGGCATACATTTGGTTGTGGGTTTAAAAAAGTGGGCGAAGAGCGAATGTTGTCTTTTGGTATAAAAGCAAATCAAATATTAATAAGTCGACTATTGCTACTAGGATTTTATATTTGTTTATTAGCATAAACATATTTACATACAAAGAGAGCATAACGTCCAGTTTGAATTTGTGAGATTTTGACATTATTAAATGCGTTAGGTTTATTATTACTAACCTAATAATGATGCATTGGTTGACTCATCAGTTCTTAGTACATTGTCTAGAACTTTTTCTCTTACTACAATTGTATTAGCTTTTTTCTATATTCGCTCTCTCTTTTTCTTGCTATATCTTCCTTCCCACTCTCTCATTTGCTACCTCTATCTTCCTCTCTCTTACTTTGAAAGGCACATGTGACATATGCACTGAACTTGAAGATGAGTATGCATGTCATCTGACTCATAAACTTTCTTAAAAAGTCTCAGGACTTCATTTGGCCAGTCAAGCTACGAAATATAAAGGCAAGAATTCTTTTATATTTCGAAATTAGAGAACAAACAGAAATATTAATGATCGAAAATAGCTTTATTGTTTTTCGAATTTCGATTCTTTATTAAGATCTAATGAGGTATCTCCAAAATATGCGTTCTGAATGCATCAACTGCCTCTTCGATTGTCGAAAAACTTTGATCTCTTAGTTTATTGTTTACGTAGGGGAATAAAAAGAAGTGATTTGGTGCCAATTCAGGACTTTACGACGGATTACTCGTCAAATCGATGTTTTGAGGGCTTTAAAATGCGATTGCTTCAATTGATGTGTGAGAGATCGTATTGTTGTGGTGAAGGAGGGGTCCGTCTGTGGCGGTGGGTTTTCCTAATTTGTTGAAAAATAACTGGCAAATAAATGGTGTGTACCATTCAGAATTTAATCTCAAATTGTACTCGGTTTATCCAGTGGTATGTTTGCGACATGTCTAGTCTTTCCAAAAAAAAAACCGAACCATTTGCTTGAAAGTGCTTCGGGCGCGGATATTTCTCTGGACTAATCGAGACGAGCCTTTTTTTGAACGATTGACAAATTTTTTGGCGTTCCAACGTATACAATTTTTTTTTACAATCAAATGAATGTATGTTGGTCCCAATAATGTCTATAGTTGTCTCAATCCACGATGACTATTTTGCAATATCAGTTTGCGCACAGCATCAATAGTTTTCCGCAACAACTGATTTTGAACGACCTTCACGAAATTCGTTTTGGAGTGAGCTACGATCTCGATGGAATTCACCACATCGTCGCTAAACACTGATTCTTGATGGAGCTTCATCGTCAAAAATTGAATTAGGTTCTTCTATGTCTGTTGCTGAGTTAATCTACGTCGAAGTTGTAAAAAATAATCGCACGAAAAATGTTCGCGATATAATTCCATTTTTTGGCTCGAGATGAATATTTTAAGTTACTGTAAAGAATACAAATGTTCACGATATAATTCCACTTTTTGCTCGAGATGAATATTTTAAGTTACTGTAAACAACACAAAAAGTACTCGTATATCAAAAATTTCAAACTTTACGATAAGGTTGTGAGTTGCCAGATCGGAACACTAGAATTGCCAAATCTCGAAATATGAAAGGCAACCTACATAATACATACATATGTATACTCGTGGGATGATAATCTCTCAATATAATTAAATTTATAAATGTCAAACAAATGCAGCCACTTTCAAAACTGGTTTGTCAGCAATGCCTCTAGAAATTTTATGCCTCCAGACACACCCTGTGTTTGAATATATTCAAAAGATACATGTCTATATAATATTGATACCGTTGGGATGAACTCGTACACTCGTCCGTTTCCTTCCGGGTATAGAGGCTATGTGATATTTCATTCTACGCAGTGTAAGTGTGTGTGTGTATCTCAACACTTACCCAAAAATGTCGCTAACGAATTTGTTGTGGCAAGCGATTTTTAGAAATAAATTTTGTTTTTATTTTTGTATTTGCAACTGCTTTCTCTCGAATGCACATTTAAATATGCATAAGTGTTGTAGTTGTTGTCGGTTACATGGTCGGTGACTGTAACTGATTTGCCTGCCACTGTAGTTGGTTTTGTAAATCTAATGTAATCGAATCTACTACTACTACTACAACAGCAATCAAGTAAAAGCTGATAACAACATGCAACATGGCAACGTGGTGACAATAACAACAACAACAATAACTTACAAACCTATAGCAAATGCATCGATGAAGTAAACCTGCACGTATACTTACACTTATATGCCAGTGCAAGTATTTTATTGCCTCACACACACATATTATGTGTATGTGGTATGAATGTGTTTGTGTGTGTCCGCTGTCGCTTTGGCTGTGGCGTTAGAGCTCTTGGCCGCAGCAACATTGGCAATTTTGTTAACAATATCAACGAACGACTGCAACTGAGCAAAACAAGAATAACAACAACAACAACTGCAGCAACAACAAGTTTTGCAACACATTCGCTTGTTAGTTGTGAGTGTATGCTAGTTGTTGCTGCAACACTTACACTTACAACTTATTGTTGTAGTTGTTGTTGTAACCATTGCTGTCGAGTTGTTAAGCAACAACTGCGCGGCTGAACAACCGACAGCTGGCAACTAACAAACAAGCAGCACCATATTATCATCGATTTGTTGATGAAACTATTTTAATTTGAACCGCACACAGTTACAGCTACATGCTGTGTAGGTGTGTTTGTGTGTATGTGTACGTGTGTGAGCTACCTTGTAGAGAAATGCCGTAGGACGTGCCAGTTGTCCGCTGTAAGCGTCATTTATTTCATGCTGGTGTGGTAAAGCATGCGACGGTCGAAGAGAAGACATTGGGTTCGAAATATTTTCAGATTTGCGAAAAATATACAGTTTAACTTCCCTAACTCGAATTTCTGTAACTTGAAGCTCTTCATAATTCGAAATCTTGAATTCCCTTGCTGACGATCACTTCTCTACAAAGAACTAAACAGATTAGAATCTCTTTACACTGAAATAAACAAAATACTGCAAATAATAAAGATTTTGTTCTTAATTTTTAAATTCTTATTTTATTCTTCAAAATCTATGATGACATAGTAATCTGCTTTGGTCATAATTTACTTGTGCCAACGTTTTTTTTTTCAAATTCTCGAAACAGTTATTAAAGTTAATATCCGGAATAGCCTTCAAAGCGAGTGGAGATTCATATTTAATATCTTCAATTGACTCAAAACGGTTTCCCCGGACATGTCGTTTGATTTTGCTGAACAGCCAGAAGTCACACGCAGCTAAATCAGACGAATACGGAATATAGTGCGGCACGATATTGGTTAAAAATTTGGCAAAAAACTTACGAAGAATCAATGCAGTATGCGACGATGCATTATCGTGGTGCGAAAATCCAAGAGTTGTCGGCCATAACCTTGTTTTTTTGACCTGCTTTGACGTGGTTTTTTCGGTTTCGGCTCACTTTTGTCACATTTTTCGGACGATTGATCGTCCGGGTCGTAAGTATAGATCCAAGACTTACCGCCAATTATAAAACGTTTCATGACATCCTGTTAGTCTGAAAACATTGTTTCACAGACGTTAACGCGACTCAGTTTTTCAAACAAATTTACTGATTTTGTAACCAATCGTGCCTTCACTTTTCTTAAGCCCAAATTATCTTTAAAATGGTTTTCACTAATCCTTCCGATATTCCAATGCCTATGCCTGACAGTTAATCGTCCATTATTAAACACTGATTCCTTTATATTATTGACGTGTTAATCATCAGTTAGTGTTGATGGCCGTCGTGGACTTGGTTCGTCGCTAACACGTTCTCGACCCTCTTTAAATAATTTGTATCAATCAAAAACACTTTTACGCGACAAAAAATTATCACTGAAGGCCTTTTCCAACATTCTAAACGGTTCGGCAACAGAAATTTGATTCCGCATACAAAATTTAATAGAATTTCTTTGTTGAATAACTCAGTTACACTCTGAAATCTAACTGCAGAAGATAAACCCACTCGAAAGAGTTTGAAAAAAGAAATCACTTAAAAACGTTCGTATTGGAAGAAAAATTAAGTCCTGTTTCACCGACTCAGTGTATATGATCCGTGAAAAATCCATAAATTGAACTTTGAATTGCTTCCGCATCCAGCGTTTGCTCCAGATCTGGCCCCAGAGTCTATTTCTTGTTTCCAGGTCTCAAAAGAATGCTTCTTGGGTCCGTCGAAGAAGAAGTAAAGAGTTAATCGCTTGACGCCTATTTTGAGGCAAAGGACAAATCGTTCTACAAAAATGCCATCGCAAAGTTGAAGGGTCGCTATAATCTATACACTATTGCCTTTGGAGTGAACTATGTTGAATAAAAAAAACGAATTTTGCAAAAAAAAAAAAATATGTTTTACTATGGTAGGCCGGGGATTTTTTATTTTCAAAAATCACGCCCCGGACGGACAATTTGAATTTTCGTTATATTGTATTTCCAACAACTAATCGTCAGCGATGAAACATATTTCTGCCCTTTTGGGTATGCCAAATTGCTATATTGGGAAGGCGAACAATCCTGAACGGACTCTAGGCTCCATTTCATCCAAAAACAGTTTCCGCTTGTTTGTTTTGTCCGCATTATTGGTCCATAAATTCTTAGAATTCGCATTTTCTTTGAGTCTCCTTCTTTATTTGGCGTAGACAACGCTTACACGGTTTTAGCCGAGTACGTAACAGAGCGCTAGTCGTTTTTCATTTTCGCTGTTTGGGGTCAATTGGTGATTCCAGGTCCTTCTCCATCCGGTCTTTCCAACGGAGTGGAGGTCTTCCTTTTCCTCTGCTTCGCCCGGCGGTTACTGTGTCGAATACTCTCAAAGCTGGAGTGTTTTCATCCATTCGGACGACATGACCTAGCCATCGTAGTCGTTTTCTCTTAATTTGCTGAACTATGTCAATATGGTCTTACATCTCGTACAGCTCATCGTTTCATTGACTGCGATATTCGCCATTGCCAATGTGCAAAAAACCATAAATCTTCCCAAAACCTTTCTCTTGAAAACTCGTAACGTCGACTTATCAGATGTTTTCATCGTCCAAGTCTCTGCACCATATAGCAGGACGGGAATAATGAATGAACAATAGAGTTTGGTCTTTGTTCGTCGAGAGACTTTACTTCTCAATTGCCTATTCAGTCCGAAGTAGCACCTGACATTGTTGTTGGTGTTAACGCTGGTTCCAAGATAGACGAAATGATCTACGATTTCGAAGTTAGGTTTGACCATTGTTTGTTTGATGACAATATCGTCTTACTTATCTAAATTTTTGGTCGATTTCTGTGACTTTTTGTAATTTTTTCAAAAGAAGTTTACTAAAAGTTACATTTCCTCGAATTTTTTAATGGATGTACGTATGCCAAGTTAAGCAAGATCTATATTTTTTACGAATACTTGCTGCTAGATATCATCTACTATTTGTCAAATATACACTATGCTTTTTGTCCGAGTGTTCTTTCCTTAAATGACATTTTTAGCAGCAGTTTTCGGCCCAGTCAGCATTTTGTAAAGAATTAAAATTTTCCCGAGTGTAACTCTAATTATGGACGTGTGTATGTGTGCGCTGTAAAAGGCTTCTTCAAATTGCTTTAGCGCAGTCACTGCCCATCCGGAGAGTCAAGTTGCAACTCGCACACATTTGTTATATTCTCAACCATACTCTCCACATTTGGTAAAACTTTGCTTTCCTCCTTGCTGCCACTTCCGATTCGATCTCCATTCAAACTACTTTCTTGTTTCCTCGTTCGTCCCACCGCCGCCGCCACCGCAGCCTTGCACTTGCTACAGTTGCGGTTTGCTCGTTGACTGCAATTACTTTAGTGAAAACTTTCAAGTCTCTTTGTTCGAAAACCATATGCGTGAGTATCACTTAAACAAAAAGACTTAAGTAGAGCTAATATTTCTAACTGTTCATATGCATATGCATACGAATAAGAAAATGCATTCATGTGCATATATTGTTGCACACATATACATGCACTTGCGATATATATTATGTAATGTATATATGTATGTGAGTGTAAGCATGTGTAAGTGCTTGTTAATGCCTGTTTTGCATTGAGGCAAACAATTAAAAGTTTCTCTCCTAATTGGCTGTAAGAGTGCCTCGGTTAGCATCATTAGCAGGAAACTGCACTCACACATATATATATGCGCCTAAATTTCTTATTAAAGTGTGTGTTAAGAAGAAAGTTGCCGGAAAGCTGCTGAAATTCTTGAAAATTTTCAAATTGAATGGAAAGTGTAAGGATACTAGCAAGATGTATGTGTATGCATGTGTTTGTGTGCACATATGTTTATATACTATATGTAAATATATGTATTTAACTTAGTAATATTATCGCCTATAACTAAGTGACCATTAAATTGCTTTTGCAGCCATTATTAATTCCACTTTCGAAATCACTAAGTGAAATAAGCTTTCTATTTACATTATTAACTCATTTAAACAAATTTATTATGAATGAAATTTCACACATCTATTATAAACAAATTAGCAACACTATAATGGAAGTTACAACTAAAGTTTAATTCACATTTGAACTCTTATTTACCATCTGATCACATTTGAACCGGACTACCACATTTAAAGTGCACAAGAAAATCGAATGGATCAACATTTGTTTTCTTAGTTTCGAACAACCTTTTTTTACGTAGTTGTCTGAGCTTCGTGTCCTGATTATTGTTTGGGTATAAATCGTGTCAATGCTAGACTCTTACCAAAAGAACTGAATCTTTTGCAAAAACGACGTTGGGAAGAGGTCGCAAAAGCTAGTTTCACACCTATTCTTACTCTTCCCTCGCTGGGAGGCTCTATTCCTCATTAAGTAGACAAGGTGAAACTCTTGGTACTTATCCGAAAGGAGAAGCTTTCATGGAAGCCAAACATCGAAAAGGAAATTAGGAAAGCATCTATCGCCTTATACTGTTGTAGAATGGCAATTCTCGCACCAAAATGGGTGTATAAAAACGTGGTTAAGCCAATAATGTTTAACGGGCCTTAGACTTATTTGGTAGGTGTTTTTTGGCGAAAACTGCTATTAGACTTTCTTGCGACCTGCGAGGGATTTGTGGACTGGGCGAAATCTTTGGGCAAGAGGTGCAGTGAGTTTTTTACGAATAGATCGAAGTTAAGAGGGAGAGTAGGAGGTGGAGTCTTCCGTCCGAGTAGCTTTCATTCTCCATCAACTCTAGTAGCTTTCAAGCGGTAGATACTGCTTCGACGTGCAGCCTCCTTCAGAGATGCATGCATCTACTGTGATAACCGAGCGACACTGGACTCAAAACTTATTAAGGAGTACATGATTTCATTATTAAGAGTCTCAAGTTTTTCCATATTAGAATTTCACTGATGCCCGAATGCGGAATTGCCGGAAATTGCAAGGCCGATGAGCTTGCTAAGGAGAGCATTCTTATTCCAACTTCTTCCGTTTGGAATCAAATCGGTTTTCCGATGTCCTCTTGCACTCTGGACCTATGGACCTACAATGATCTTGGCAAGCGCTGATCAACAAGTTCCCAAAGTGAACTGTAAGAGGTCCTCCGAACTACTTGCACTTAGCAAAGTCAATCTCGCAACCATTGTAGGGGTTCTGACCGGGCACTCTCCATTACGCACCCACGCGGTACGACTAAATATTTTGTCGCATGCTCTTTGTCAAAGCTCTATCGAGGAAGGCAAGGTGGAATCATCTCGTCACTTTCTCCTCTATTGCTCGGCTTTTGCCAGACTGAGATTGAAATATCTCGGTAGACACTTTGGAAAACCCAGCGAAGTGGCTGAGATTGACATTAAAAAATTTGTGGTAAGCTCAAAACGTTTCATCGATCTATGAGGTGACACACTTAAGGATTTTTTGGGTAACATAAAGTACTGATATATGTCCAGGGATCCCTTGGTTTTAGGTCAACCTACCTAACCTAATTTTTTCACTTTTCTATGTTGTGACGATCATCAAAAGCCGCGTAAGATGTTGTCGTCGTTCACATTCACATACTGTAAAAAATAATGGAATATCGTTTCTTGGGTACTAGATATACAGATAACTGAGTTTCATTATTTTCTCTGCTTAAATGTCATATTAAGGAAGTTGATTCTTTCGATAGTCGAGTACTGTTAATTTGATCCTACCCCAAAAACTATTAGGCTATGTTTTAGAACTCTGTAATGAAAACTTACCTACACTTAGCAGACTTTTTTTTACGTATTTTTTAAAGCTTGTTTTAAGTGAAGCTCTTTAAACTACCATATATGTACATCTATAAATATGTCTGGTATATTATATATTGCTATTTATGACACAACCTATTTATAATATTACCTTCGTCTGGTTTTTGTTGCGGTTTTCATAACGTCAAAATTAATGACAGTCGTAGACAAACTCATGAAAAGGGTTGTCTTTTAATGTTTGTGGAAGTTTATGACAAGATTTACTTAGCCAAATTGGCTGTCAAGTGAAAAAGGTCGGAATAAGAAAACGCAATTTGTGCCTGTCAGTCAAATTAGCCCGAAATGTCACCACATTTGACATTTCGCTGCCTTGATTTAATGATATAGTGAAAACATATAGATTTAATGGAATTTTACGTCATTGAATTCGAGATAATTTAAACTGTATTTTGGCTTCTTTTAGTTGGGGTAGGTTTATCTATCAAATAAAAGATAGATTTTCGTCAGTTATCAGTTACTATAACAGGCCAAAACTTTGCCCCAATAATTCCTTTAAAGTATGTAACGTTATGACTAAAAATTGTCCAAGCCCCAAATTACGGAATGTGTGGACCCCAGTATCTATAGTTGATTTTTGACCGAAAATTTTGGTGTGAGATATACAATTGAAATTCAGACAGAAACCTTTGCTGACAATAGTATTTCTGTGTATCAAAAATAGGTTGAATCGAGCCAATACTTCCCTGAGCCTCGATATAACTACAATAAATATTTTCGAACTTCCAGGTGACTTTATGCTGGATATATTGTAACTTTGCACATATTTCAAGACCCAAAGCAACTTCTCCAGCTTTTTGGGCATTCAGCACTTATTCAGCTTCACAGTATGACCGCTGAATAATGCGCTGAATGCCAAAGCGCTTGAAAAGTCTGGCATTGAATTGCCGCCTAAAGCCTTCCACTCTTTTTTCTTCGCATATTAATTGTTTCTGTTTGCTTTCGCATTTAAAGTGGAATAATTAAACCAACAAAAAATTAATGAAAACAACAGCAGTAATTATTCAGTTGCAGCGGCCATTGTGTCTAGCCAGTGACTGGGTCACAATTATGCATTGAAACGATTGTGTTAATTATTAATTTCGCTTTCATTTGTCCGATTGAAGTTTTTCGCTTAACACTTTATTTATGAATGGCTATCACATGAATTATGACTAAAGGTAGTTTTAATTTGAAAACCGCACATTGTTTAAGTTAATATGCCATTCTGTGAACTGCACTACGCTGACACTTAAAAACCGTGGCATGCACTTTTGTGCGTCATTGTTAGGGACACTTTGTCATAAGCAGTAGAATTACGGAATATAATGGCGAGCTCACTCTCATATAGTGCTTGTGGTGTGTGCATTGTGGTCCATGAGTGGGTGTATTTATTTATTTATATACGTTTGCGGATAAGTGATATCCCAGCAGAAAGTAGATTTAATGCATTTATGTCTATTTTCAAGTTCATAAAGGATAAGTGGAGTGAGGACTAGCATAAACTCAGCAAATTCTTCCAAGTTGTCGCTGGTTGTAAATGAACTAAGTTCGGTGAGCTAATGATACTCGGTCAATTCTTGACTTGCGTAGTGATTTTTGCTTCCTAAAATTAATATACCTTCGTCCTTAGTGGCTAACAAATATTTGTTAGACCTTAGGAGCGGAAAATCTCTACATCAAACCGATTACTTCTTACGTGAGTTTCAGTTTTAGGCGCGTGGGTAGCCACTTTACTAGTTATGGCGCTGATTTCATTACTCTAAAATGTTTCGAATAGGTGCACACTTGTGCATATGTTCATCAACGAGTGCTATATTTTTACATAATGTCTGTATCAGACTTAATGGACTCATTAAGCGCATACATTTCTCACTTTACTTGCATCTTTTTTTCTGCGAGTGTCTCTCATGTCCACATTGTTTACACAATTTGCAGTGCAATGACCATTGAATGTCCAGTCTGCTTTCACATGAGGTCTGTAGAAAATTAGAATAAAAGCAGAAAGAGAAAGTGCATTATATACGTAAAACTGAATGTAAATGGCTCAGCAATTAAAATGAAATATGAGCAGTCCTTTTGTTTGAAATACATATATCGTCTTCTAAATATCCAACGGCATTGGGTGTAAATTTTGTTTAGCTTTTTATTTTAGTAGAACGTCTGCTTATACTAAGTATGGCCATATTTTTAACACATCAATCTTTCAAGTCATTGGCGGTAATGGAACCGTACCTATATATATATGAACAGCATTTTCTAAATAAAATAAACACTCATATTTATGAGGAGCTTGCTTTATATTGTATTATGATTCACAAAGTAAGAAATTTTGAGATATTTAGCAAAACAAAAAAAAATCCAATTTCACATTACTTTGCTCCATCATTACTCTAGATCATTAGCATAGGTTTTACTGATAATCAATAATTAGCTTATATTTTTCTCTAAAAAATAATAAAATAGCCTTTTACTGAAATATCACTAACCAAAAACACACACGTTCTTCTGCTCGTTATCCTTTCTATGCGCTTGTTAGCGCTGCAATTTTCGTTGCCTACACCCAGGCGTCAAAGGCTTGTACATATACCAATTGAAAAGTTAATTTTTATTCAACTTATATAACATCTACATATATCAGATGTAGAAGTGAAGAGATCTTAAATTTAATGATGTAGATCTTAAATTTAATGATGTCGATAAGTGACTAAAATTGGTAGTGAGCGCTGCGTGGCCTAGAAATTTCTTTTCTGACAATTTATTTCATAAGATTTGAATTACATATATTATATATGCTACAGTTTAAAAATGAGTGAACAATTACTACAGCTCGCCTATTTCCTACATGCCATCTTTATTTAATTCCTTCATTTTTCCTTTCAATACCATCTGATCAAATTTGACTCGGACTGGTTCATTTAAACCGCACGCAAACCGAATTGTTAAGCAGTTCCTTGGTTGGTACAAACTTGCCTCATGTTCGGGTGAAATTTGAGCTCAAATCAAGCAGCTGTTTGCTTACGCCTCGAAAAGTTTGTCTGACGGTTTTTACCATTAACAGAATTGAACCACAAGTTTGCTAGGAAATTTTGTGTTTACAATGGGATCACGACGCCAGAATCATTAAACATCTTTCAGAAAAGTTTTAAGGAGTTTTTGTTTTATCAAAAAACGAACGAATTAGAGTGGCCCAAAGCATTTTGTGAAGGTCCGGAAGTCATCGAAAACTTACTTCTTGCGAATCACCAAGACACCTCTGTTAATTACGTCAACATCGAAAAACATAAAAAACAGTGTCGTAAAAGAAAGATAGCAGGAATTTCAACATCCCTTGTAGATCAACTCAACACATTTTGGTTAATGTTTTAGGTATATAGCGAGTCAATGCTAGACTCGTGTCAAAAAATCTCACAACGTATGTAGCTTCGGTCCTTGTATTCATCAAACGCATCCTTCCTGTGGATGAGATGTGAGTTTATGAATATGACATCCAACATTCTAGTTGATGACGCTCAAAAAATGATCCGAAACCAAAGAAACCAAAAGACGCTGAAGGTAAGGAAAGTCCTTCCAGCTGAGACTTTTTTGATGGCCATAATATAAGTTAAGTTAATCCGGTAGCTCAATGAATCAAGCATAGAGCAGTTTTGGTCCTTTGTGATACCAGATAGAGTTCAGTTTCTAGGTCCATGTGGATTGGTCATTCCTTAAGATGCCTGCGCTGACGCGAACTGTTAAACTTTGTGGCCTCCTATCGATACCTCCTCCAGTGTATCATACAATAGAGACTGCAGGCACTTACAGCCTGGCACCCAGTAGAAGTGCAGTTGCTTGCTTCTGGCAACACTTTCCACTGCTGCCGAGGTTACTATCTTGATTGCTGCTTGAGTGTCTACGTAGATGTTGACTCTAGAATTGCCTGCAGATGCAGTAGAGGTCAGCTCCGCGGCTTTCGCAATAGCAAAGACCTCAGCTTGAAAAGGCCGGCTTAAGCCTAACCCTGGATAATATATTTCCGCACCAACAATATGTATGTATTTGCAAGTTCGTGAAAATAATAATCCGGTTCAAATTTGATGCCATTCACTTTACTAACTACCCTGTCTACACTGCTTCTGGCATTTTCTTTTCTTTTTTTGGCATACATTCATTCTTATTTCCAAACAATTGGCACGGCTTGATATACGAGTGTGTAATGAAGAAATACTGACTTTTACACAGCAGCTGCCCCAACAGCTGCGTAGTTAGTGATAGCTATTGTAGTACACATTTCTGGGTTGCACTCCACTCGTAGCTTTTAGAAATATTTCTATGTAACTATTGTAGTTGCGAGATAATTGCTCAATTGCACCATGAGAGAGGTCAATGTATGCAATGAATGCCAATAAGCTGAAATATTGCAGTTTTCTAAATATGAGAGCTATACAGACATACATTCATACACATACATGCACATGCTGTACATTCACACATATACTGTACATATCTCACATATACACTCGTTTGTACTACGCTCGGTGGCATATTTACTTAGTTACTTATACCCAACGCAGTTATTGCTGGGCAGAGCGATATTCTAAAAATATTTATTCAAAATCTATAAATAATATCGTTACTCATTAACTTTTTATACACTTGCTAGAAGAATGCTATCCTAAATGTCTAAAAGTTGTCCGAAAATCAAAATTTTTCACTAAAAATTATCTAAAATTTCCTCTGAATGGTGCGCTGGGTTTAAATCGGCACACGAACACATCGCATTTCTTTCGCCAATACCGAAATACAACCAAAGCAATAATATGTATATACATATAGTATATTCCGTGCCACATTGCAAATTTGTATTTATGTGCATGCCCATTTCATTATGTGGCCTTTGTGGCCCCTGTTATGGGTCGTTGGCGCTTTTAACTGCCAAGCGGTTGTATGGCCAAAAAACGGTCGCTGGGCCGCGGCAAGCGCCAGTGCGCCGAACACTTTGCATCCGTTCAATATTTGCACATTGACATACTGCCTTTACTGCTGGTCATTTGCTCTGAGCCATTTTTGTTGTGTGACTGTAAATTTTGGTTGCAGCTGTATGGACTGGACGAAGAGCTGAAAAGGAAGCAGCAGCAAAACATTATTGTATACTACTGTTAGCTTGCACATACACATCAGATATATCACTAGTAATGGTAGGTTTAAAATGTTTGGCTTTTATGGCACTAACTCGTAGATATATTATAATAACGATCGGATTTTGTACGCATAATAGTTGTCTGCCAGCCAATCTTTGCATATAAAACAGGCTTTAACAACCGAGTAAAAACCATTTTGGCTGTTGTCCATAATTTTTGGCTAATTCTTAAGCTAATGGGAGCAAAGTGTTTATATACATACATATATTTTGCATTTATTGTTAGTATTGTTGCTGCGGTTAAACTCGTAAATATGAATTTGTCGATGCTGAAGAGCTCGGAAATTAAAATTGGTATGAAATATTATTTAATACAAAAGAAAAAAATAAAAACAAAATTACTATATTCACAAAATAGGTTATAAACGGTGATCCATTTTGAGATTTCCTACTTTTTTAAAGAAAAAATACAGAAACTTCAAATTGAATGGGAAATGTTTATTATCATTCGAAGAACATTCTTTGTTGCTCATTTTTTTGAAGATTATCTCTTACAAATATTGGCCGCAGCAAAGTCTCAGATGATCCAGCCGTTGAGTCCGATTTTCGATGACTCGTTCGATCATTTAGACTGTTAACTGTTTTGTTCCAAGGCCTGAATTGCCCACAGGAAAAAGTCTAATGGTGTGATA